>QANZ01006359.1:45974-104544 GCA_003254925.1 Chamaecrista fasciculata
TTTTTTTTTTTTTTTCTTTTTCCCTTTTTTGAGGACGAAAAGATAAGATCGGCGGTGGTCATTGGTTAAAAAAAAAAAGAGAAAAAGAGGGTGAGATTAGACGGAAGCATAGTGATCAGTTTTGGGAACTTTGGAAAAAATCGCATCAAATTCCAAGAATATGGACTGCTTCACATGTGTGAAAAAAAGAAGGTACGAAGAAAATGGCTAGAGTATTAATTAAAGAGGCCACATAACATAGGGGGTCCAAGGCATTGGCGCTTGCTATTATAGGCTTACCCGATAACATTCACAGCTAAGTAAACCGACAGAGCACAAAGTGTCAAAATCTTCCTGCCAAGTTGCCTTCTTACCCAATTATAAAATAATCCCACACACAATTTCAATTTCGTAAAGGAAATTCAAAAAAGCAGCCCCCTATAGGATTAGGATTAGGAGCGTGGCTCAACAATATTACCCACCAACTAAAGATAAAGCAGCCCCCTAATCTAATCTGAGATATCAGGAACGTTATAATTATAGAATAATAATAATAAGGCTTAAGTGCAATTTTGGTCCCCTAACTTTCGCAAAGGTCTCAATTTGGTCCCCTAACTTTTTTTGTTGCAATTTTGATCCCCTAACTTTTGCAAAGGTCTCAATTTGGTCCCCTAACTTTTTTTGTTGCAATTTTGGTCCCCTAACTTTCGCAAAGGTCTCAATTTGGTCCCCTAACTTTTTATGTTGCAATTTTGGTCCTCTAACTCTTGAAAACGTCTCACTATTGGTCTTAAGTACACTTCCAAGTCATGAAAACGTCTCTGCATAATGGTCATTTTTTAATCTACTTCACCCATATTTGTCACGTCATCAGCACTAACGGCAGATAATGGATGGACAAAGTGCACTTGGGACAGACAGTCAGACGCTTTCAAAAGTTAGGCAACCAAAATTGCAACAAAAAAAGTTAGGGGACCAAATTGAGACCTTTACGAAAGTTAGGGGACCAAAATTGAAACAAAAAAAGTTAAGGGACCTAATTGAGACCTTTGCAAAAGTTAGGGGACCAAAATTGCAACAAAAAAGTTAGGGGACCAAATTGAGACCTTTGCGAAAGTTAAGGGACCAAAATTACACTTGAGTCTAATAATAATAATATACTTTCTTGATAAATGAATAAAGTATGAATATCACAAAAAGCAAAGTGAGTACCAGCCCGAAGAACATCGGCGACAGCATCTTCCGGCGTTTTTGCATATCCTTGCTCATCATAAATGATTCTTACTGCCCCACAATCCGAAGTGATATACCTGGTAGAAAGTTTCAACTTTTACCCACTCAAATAAGTAAAACATTCTAATTTAGACACAAGCAAATAATGTATGTCATGTGTGAATGTGTGATCTGTCGGTGATAGTGTCAAGAGATTTTTAATTTTGATTTATTTACCCATGGAAATCCCATTTTTTTCTGGCGGTATTAGTCAAGAGATTGAAATCTGCGCAGTTTGGAACCCCATTGATGCGATTGTAAGCACACATTATCCCACTCGCACGCCCTTGCTCCACGCAACTTTGGAATGGTGGCTGATAAGTGTCTGCTAAATCTTGCACACTCACCTGATTCACAATGCAAATCAGAATCAGATCCACAAGAATCTATATATATATATATCTGAATCTGATTAAAAAGAATTAGCCTTTTTTAAAATCAGAATGAGAATACATACTTTGGCATCGAAGACAAAGCGATTGACACCATTCCAGTTGTCCAAATCGTAAGCAGTGAAATGCTTGCAACAAGCAGAAGCTTGAAGATGACCTTTAACTTTACCTTTACCTTTACCTTTTTGTACTTGGAAAGAATCACCTTGAATCCCTCTCACATACGAAACGGCATACTTGGAAGTAACCAAAGGGTCTTCCCCTGGCGTTTCTTGGCCTCTTCCCCAACGAGGGTCTCTGAAGATGTTAATGTTAGGAGCCCAAAACGTCATGCCGTTTGCTTGCCCTGCATTGTACACTGCTCTCGCTTCTGTTCCAATGGCTTTACCGATTTTGTACCAGAGAGTGGAATCGAAGGTAGCGGCAGAGAGAATAACTTGAGGGAAACTGGTGGCACCAGAAATGGTGCCATTTAATCGAATGCCTTTTCCTGCGTTTGCAACACCGTGTAATGCTTCGTTCCACCATTCGTATGCGGGAATGCCGAGTCGGGGAATTGCAGGGGCCGAGTTCACGAGTTGACTCAGTTTCTCGTCTAATGTGAGGCGGGAGACGAGGTCTTTGGCTCTTTGACTCACTGGAAGCTTGGGATTGCAGAATGGGTAGGATCTAGTGGATGGGTTGGACGAGTCGCAAGCAAAAGGGGGCTGAGTCTGACTCAACTCGCCATGAAGAAGAAGAAGCAAGAAGACAAACATAACGGGAGACATTTTCATTCTGTCCTATTTCATACAGTGGAGAATTGCAGTGCACAGCAAGACCTTTATTTCTTTGTAGTTGTAGTGTTGTACTATTTAGTATTTACTATATCATTTTTTGCTTTCAAGATTTTTATCAAGGGTTTTCTTAAGAAAAGTACTATAGCGCAAATAATGCCTTTTTATTTTTTACTTTGATTTTGGCACGAATTTCAAAATAATGAAATAAAATTAAAAAAAGCTCAAAATGTAGATTTGGTCACATATCTTTTGCTCAGTTTTCAATTTGGTCCCATATATTTTTTTGTTGCACTTTTCATCCCTTATTTTTGAGTCATTTTTCAATTTGGTCCTATATCTTTTTTTAATACAGATATGTTCTTATATCTTTAGGTCAATTGTAGAATTGGTTCTATATCTTTGAGTCAAGTATAAAAGTGGTCTTATCTCTTTGCAAAAAGATCAACTAACAGTTGATACTTTTACAAAGATATGAGATCCGTTCTGCAATTTAACCAAAAATGATATGGACTAAATTGGGACCTGTTGCAAAGATATGGAATCAAAAGTGCAACAAAAAAATATACATGACCAAATTAGGAACTCAACCAAAAATATGAGATCAAATTTACAATTTGACCTACAAATAAGAAAGAGGAGAGAAAGTGAAAGAAAAGATGGATTGATGGGAAGCAAAATCCTTTCTACAAAGCGATCGATCCATCCTACTCCAAGTGACTCGGATGCTGATTCACTTTGGCAATGTAAAATAAATGGATGGATTGAGACAGTGGCTAAAATGGACTGGGGACCTTATATATATAAATACACATTACACACTAATCAAGCAATCAAAGGGTTTTATAATTTTATTGAAAGATAGTTAAGGAAAGACCGAAAGAGGATGTTTACGCGAATAATTAAAACAATTAAACAAGTGACATAACACCTCAACTATAAATAAATAAGACGGAGTAACAAGAGTCCAGTGATGAGAAATGGGCACAGGTACAGCATCTTTTATTGATTTCTTGAGAAGAGACAAGAAGGTTTCTTTTCTTTCTTTTTTTTTTTGGTGGACGACAAGAAGGTATTTAATTTATTACTATTTAAGTTCAATGAATCATCAACCCTGAGATGGATCACTCTCTTCAAAAGGATCATTTCTTTATTACACGAGTATTATTTTACAATTTCCATTTGAATTTTGAACTCAAATTCAATTTTGTTTTTGTTTTTTTTTTAGTCAATTTCTTATGTTAATTTAAATAATTTTGTCATACTAATCAATAACAACATATACTTCTAACGAAAATATATATTTCTATCACCAAAAATATATATATATATATATTTCGACTTTTTAAATTAAATTTTTAATCTTATTATGTTAGTCATCGTTGTATACATCATTAATATTTTAATATAAAATTTTATTTTTCTTTTATGAAAAATGATAATCAAATCTTAATGACTTGGATCTCTGCAGTATGAAGGATGGTACAATCTCCCTAATTTAGGGAGAGAAATGAGTCCATATACACGACCATAGGATTGACTAACACTTTGTGCTCTTCCCCTTTTCCATGTTTTATTTTTTTTTCTCGTCTTGTCTTTTTCTCTTAGATTTATCCTCCTGATATTGGGGATCCAGAGCAGGAAGCTTCAGAGCTTATTCTCTGCTAAAAAGTTTCTCACCCAACCCCACTTCTTTTACGCCAGCAAAATCTGTTAATTCCTTTAGCCCATTAGCCCATGACCAAATGTCTACTTCAAAATACACTTTTTTTTTATTTTCAGCCCAAATCTTAATTCTAGTTCTAGCCCATTTGTCACAACTAGTCCCAACCTTATCTTATTCACCATTCCTGTGGGTTTTCCATATCAACCCAATGTCCACACGTCAAACTTCAACTTTCAATCCTTCACCTCATTAAGAAAGGTTTTCTTCTCTTTGTGGTTTGATGTTCTCTTTGTATCTACACTTGAAGTAAAAATTGAAGAAGAAATTGAAACGAGTAAGAAGATGAATCTCTCTCGAGAGATGATTGGTATGTTACCTCTTTGTGAAATCTTTTAAGTTTTTTTTTGTTTTTCTATATTTTAGTGTATATCTACTTATATATGTATAAAAGATCTAGATTTATCTTCCTTCTTTTTAAGTATATTGCTTAAGATTTTTTTTTCTCTTATACTAATGAAGAGCATAAGGCTAATGTATTCACTGTTGTTAGATAGATCAGTGGGTCTTACTTAGTCTCCCTTGATGAATACCAAAAAAAAAATCCTTCACCTAATTTTTGTTTTGGAATTGGATTTAGCTTTACCAATCACATATCCAAATCATGTTTCATAATAGATTTGACCTGCAGTTGAAAATTTACACCAAACCAACGCCAACGCTCGCTCTCTACATCAAGGTAGTTTGTCATCTTTGAAAACTACCTCATCATTCTTATTCAAATTTATCTGCCCAGCAACTAAAAATAAATTATTATTTAGTCCCAAGCGCTTGCAAAGCCCAGTTAAGAAACTGCCTGTGATTTGTGAATGTGTAATGACAGTAATATTATGGCTCAGCAAGATTTTTTTTTTTAAAAAAAAGGACCTTATCCAGTTATCCTATAGCTAGATTGTTCCCAACAATATTTAATCGGTAGTTGGGAATAATTTAGTACGTCGCTCATTAGATAATGGTATTTAATCCTGGCAAGTAATTAATCTAATCTTTTTTTCTTAAATATCAGGATATTTTATTTCATTTATTTCATTAACGTGACACCGATTGGAATTCAATTAGGTTGGAATGGGTTTAGTGGATAGTGGATAATCTGATTAAGTGAAAAGCCGATGCAGATATACATATATGCATACACTTGTTAGAGAATAAAGTTTTGTATTTATGATTTGATGCTGGTACAGTAGGCATCCATGTGTATATATATATATATATATAATGTCGAAAAGAATTATCAGGTGATCCCTTTAAACTAAAGCCATCACGGTTCTGCGATTCACACATATATGCACATTTCGAACAAAAGTTTACTCACCATGTCAGCATCAGTGATAAGATATATCGATTTTTTATGTAAATATCAGATGTAAATAATTCTTTTATTATTTTCGTTATTTATAGGAAGTTAGTTATAGGACTTTCTAGAAATGATGAGCTGTAGGAATTTGTTAGATTTTCTGTTTTGAGGCACATGGGATGCATTCCTCATATGCAGCTGTATATATACCCTTTTTTGGATTCTGAATAATACACATACAATTTTACCTTGCATTTTATTTCGTACATGGTATCAGAGCCAGGTTTTGAGGCACATGGGATGCATTCCTCATATGCAGTTGTATATATACCCTTTTTTGGATTCTGAATAATACACATACAATTTTACCTTGCATTTTATTTCGTACATGGTATCAGAGCCAGGTTTNCAAGTTGTAACTTGTAAGTTTCATAAGTAATTTTCATCTCGTAGCAGTTTTCTTATAATTCAGATGTTGTAAGGACCATCAAGTCAACTAATGGATTCATTGCTTGTCGCCATTGAATCAATGATCTATAAAATTTCTTCCTAAATTTTAATATAGAAATTGATAGAGATGTATGTCTTTAAGCTGTATATGTTAAAATTCAGATACATAAGCTGTATATGTTAAAATTCAGATCCATGCACCATCTTGTTTAAAGCATACCCCCAGCAAAGCAATTATTTTGGGATGTTGAATCTTGCTTAACAAATCCATCTCATGCTGCAATTCGATCACATCATTTAACAGAATTTTGATTACAAAAAACAGAGAAGCAAAATGAAGAGAAAATTTATTTTTTTAGTCCTTAAATTTATCTTAAAACTACAATCTAGTCCCTGAATATTGAAAATATACTTTAGTCTCTATTATTATTTTTACAAACATCAATTGTTTAGTCCTCACAATTGACGTTTTAATACCTAAATAAATTACGATTGTGAAAAGAAATGAGACTAAAAAGATATTTTTCCAATATTCAAGGATTAAATCATAATTTTGAAACAAATCCAACCCAGAACCACCATGTTACAGCATCATCAAAACCTTTTTCAATAACTGGCTTATCCAGCAGTCCTCCTCCTTTGCTTGGTCCTGTTGCTACTACAGCCGTAGGAATGCAAAGATTGCAGCATGGTCCTTTACAAAGAGGATATCTATTCCCTATATAGTCAAACTAACGTTACTCAGTGTTCTTACTCTTAAAGCACTCATACACATAGATAATTCAAGTATGCATCACAAAATGAACAAATTCTCCAATAATTAAACATTCTGCATCATATAAAGCAACTTTTGAGGTGTTTCTAGAAACGATACGGTATATATCCTCATATCTTGCAATACCAACATTATGGATGCGTTCTTCTAGGTTGATATTAGAAAGCATTAAATCATAGCACTAAATAAATGAATTTAAACTAAATATTTATCGATAAACTGCATAGAGTCAAATGATATAATACCTCCCAAGTTTGACAAATCTGCAGTTAGATCAGACAGGCTAAAATCCCACTGAATCTGATCAAGCGATTTGGAAATTCCATTGTTGCCCTCTCATGTAAATTGCAGTCCAGGTGAACTTGTCATATAAGATATGAATACAGTATCCAGAGCTGATGGATCTGTTTTAATTCTTGATATATCTAATGCAGTGAAGGGGAAACAACCACCGGATGCTAATGATGTAGAGCTCACCGCCATTTCTGTGCTGATTGGTGGAATAGCAGGAGCAGTATCAGGAGCACTGTGGTCCATTATCATACTTCAACAATGACAAAAGTAGCTGCATTAGGAATTTCTATCAAGCAACACACTTAAAAGGAGAAAAATGAAGAAATAACTGCACATTTCATTTATCTTCAATTCAAGAGCATGACAGCAAAAACAATCCAAGCATAATATTTGTAATGCAAGAACACGCAAAGTGGACATAATTAAGGGTTTGAGCAATCATATTTTGGATGGAGAAAATCTTTTGTTGGATATCATAGGTTAAAACCTCAACAGGGTTATGAAGTGCCTTAGAAAATGACCATGAAACATCTTAACAAACAATAAGAAACACATTATTAGTAGTCATGCCACCAAATATCTCATTGATCAAACCAATTGGGATATTCAAACAACACAACATCCATTCACATATATATGGCTGAGTGGAGAAAAATCAAAATGGTCAAGATGAAAATAACTCCATAGCAATCTTATCAATAAGCAAGTAAAATGAAAGAACAGGACATATTTGGATAGGTTCTCACTCAAGAACATTGTTCAACAGCTACATAAATTTATTTATAATTTCATCTTTACTTCTTTATATACCCAATAATAAGAGCGAAAACATCATATATGGTCTAGTGATTCTATTCACAACATATAAGCAATATTATAATATAAAACGCACTGCATATTCAATGGCTCTTCACTTCCAAATCCCTATAGAATCCAGAGTACACAGGTGCAATTGATAAAGAGAAAGGCTAATAAATTTCTAAGACAGCACCAATAGATGGATTATACCTGGCGCAAGGCTGAATTTGCATTTTGTTGTTGGTTTTTCCCTGTCTAGTAATTTTGCATTCTGTTTCACTGACTTCAGATATATAATGTATGATTATACCTCCACAAGCCATCTGAGAGTGATGAGTTTAATTAATGAAGAGCCTACTTTTTTCTGAAGCTAAAAATAGACTCGTACATGAGATGGTTTTGCTGCGTCGATCAATTAAAGCAGAACCTACCTTTTGCTGGCCTGTTTCAAATATCTACAATTGAGATGTGAAGCAATATATAAAACTTCAACAAAATAAGGAGCAGGGCCTTGAGAAAAAAAAATCTAATATTAAATATTCACTCCTCAGCATTGAAATGCTCAACCCCCTAGTCTTCATCCCATATAAATAAAATTACTAACATACATATATAATAAAACCCATAATTTATTCTTATAAACTTACCATCATAGTGGTGACCTCCCTGCCCATGAGCCATCATGACCTGCATAATTAATCAATTAATTAAGCAAGCATCCAAACTCAAGTCAGAAAAATCTTTCTACATTAGATGTATTTCATCTGTAAGTATACTTTTTCAAACAGGTTTCCCAATATGCTTGCTGCCAATCAGTTGGTTGGATCTGCTTCGCAAGATCTGGCCATCTTAACTTAAGTAACTCCTTTCAAGCTGTGTTTTCATTCCAATCCAGATGAGATTGTAAAAGCAAAATGAACTGATGTTAGCATACAAAGTATGTAATAAGGTAAAGGGAGACTGAATGTATAATTAGATTAAAATCTTAATAATTGAAGACTTCATTTCACTAAAATGAGCTGCCCTCTAACTGGATACTTTCTCCACTCAAAGATTTNAAAAAAAAAAAAAAAAAAAAACCTCAAAGCATATAACGACTTGAAAGCTGAGGGAGATTGTTCTTGTAGGCCATTGCGACGCTTCTTCTGCAAGCCCAGTGAAGGAGATTGACATACCTGGAGGCCAATGCACAACACATGTTAATTTAGAGACTAAAAACATCATTATCATCAAATCCAAAAGATTTTTGTATAAAAAGTAAAACAGGCCAGTTTCATTTTTTAGGTTTAACTTTGTCATAATAGTCAAGATCAGAAAATGATTAATAAAAATCAGGGACTAAATGATCAGAAAATGATTTATCAGAGCAATTTAACTGCAGATCAACGGTCTAAGCAAAGAAATCATTAATCATTGACTTCTAATGACATTGTAATATTTTATGACATTGTAATCATTAATCATTAATAAGAAATTACCTCTACTAATATTAAGTCATAAGTGAACATACCTTGGGAAATTTTATGATTTGAATTTCTCTAGCGGAAATTCCTTTACAGCTGTATTTTTGCTTGGTAGTGCAGTGCAGATTCAAAGTTTTATGATTTGAATTTCTCTAGTGGAAAAAGTTTATTTATACTATAGGGTAATTTTCAGTTTCATCCCCTATATTTTTTTATCATCAATTCTGTCCCTAATGTTTACAAAAGTTCTCAATTGTGTCCTAAAACAGGTTAATATCATCAAATTAATGATACAAAAAGTCTCATATGTTGATTATATAACCAAAAAGTCTCAAATTAATGATATGATCAAGGGTTCATAATTACAACCTACCAATTACATGTTCAAGGAAATGAATATGCAGAAATTAGCTTTGGCACTCTTCTGAGTTTCAATAAAATTAGCATTGCTCCTATTAAACTTAGCATATGTATAACTTATTAACAGGAGTAGTCTATAGTCCAAAAATGACTTAAAAGTGATAACTGTTTGGGTATTAAAAAAAAAGTAGCTGCAATAATAATATAAAAGAAAAAGAGACGTGCACATAATCATGATTATCTAGCAGTAACAACAGAAGAAATTGGTGGAACTCAACCATGCAAATCAGATGGAAATAACAATCAAGAAGTAGATGAACATCTCAGGCATACATCGTAAACCATCAGCATCAGATGCTAGAAGTTTTGCAGCAATAATCTCTCCTACAAATGGACGAAACATTATTAGAGTGAACACCACCTGCCATATATCAGAACAGAGTCACCACATCATCATGAATAACATTTTAATAACATTTCAGCAAAGGTTAGACAAAAACTATGACAAATAGGATTTCTTTAAAAGGAATTTTAAAAAGAAGATTCAGGTCAAATAAGATGCTGATGCTCAATGAAGCAAATTTAGTCAAATCAGATGGATTGCAGTCAATTCCAACAGAGGAATT
Source organism: Chamaecrista fasciculata (assembly GCA_003254925.1). Classification (NCBI taxonomy): domain Eukaryota; kingdom Viridiplantae; phylum Streptophyta; class Magnoliopsida; order Fabales; family Fabaceae; genus Chamaecrista; species Chamaecrista fasciculata. The sequence goes on from QANZ01006359.1 coordinate 56,177, forward strand.
ATAACTATCATAGACTATGATTCAAAAGTATCAGCAAAAATCAATTCTAAACTATACGCCCCTCACAAAATATGCAAGACTGAAAAGAGAAAACATTCATACGGTAAACCATAGCATCTTAATGACCTGAATGTCCCTGCTCCAATCAACAGGGTCACTAACTATGAAAGCAGCTTGAACCCTCTCAGAGCAGACACTGTTTCTTGGAGCACGTTCCTTAAATTTTGAGTCCTGAACTTTTTATTTTGAAAACTGTGGATCCCCCAACAGGGTCACTAACATAGAAGCAAGAAGAGTACAATTTGGTAAAAATCGATTAATTGTATTAATAAATAAAAGATTAGTTATATACAACCCAAATAAGGGCAAAAGAGTAAAAATAGAGATACTAATCTACAACTAATCCTGTAACTGTACAGAACATAAAAGGAATGATCCGATACATCAGAGCTACAGTCATAAGCTACAACCAATAACAATTATAAAATGATAACTGAACACTGCATAATTCTTCAAGAAGCCTAGAAACAAATCAGATAGATATTAACTTGAACAAATCAATAATGCTATGAACAAATGACTTTGCACAAAGTAATGCCTTAAAGAGAAATAAGAGAGTAGTAATAATTAAATTAGGAATTCAATAATAATAGAAGACAACTACTGTCTAAAAATAGAAGATATGAATTACGCTTACAATATGCCATAAAATGCAGAATTTCTCATCAGGACTCACTGTGGCTCCAGTACTGACAGTAGTGGAAGTGGAAAATGGAAAAAAGCGTTGGAAGGAAGATCTTAACACCACTATCAAGCAACTGTTCTTGGAAAAGGTATGTGAAATCTTCATACTCATCATGTTAGTGCTTTACTATCTATCATAAATACAGTAAACTATTGTTTGAAACAAAAAAGAAAATCATGTTGACTGTCACATTGGAATCATTTAGTCATTTTGGAATTAATTTTATATTTTTAAGGGTTCTTAATTAGCTAAATATATGATTGAGTTCAATTGCTTCAAGAGTTAGTATTAACTTGGAAGCTTATGGGTCATGGGATTCATTCTGGAAATGAGAGTGTTTATGATCATTATTTATTTGTACTGATTAAGTATGCATCTGCAGTAAATAGAAGAATTTCGCAAACCAATGGTGATGGAATAGAGTAGACTAAGAGTTAAACGCTTCATAAAGCATAAAATAAGCGTATCAATGTAATTTTGTTGTAAATTGGTAATTCTTGCATAGAAATTTAGGTAATTTATTTATGTGTTTTATAACAGATCAACTCCAAACAAAGTCACGAGAAGTTATAGTTCATATTGGATTGTTCAACATATCATGAGATATCAATTAAGCCAATTGTTTTAAAAACTTACTTAAAACCATATTCAGACATCACTGCAGCAGGGTCCCCTTTTCCCACAGCAACAATGAGCTCATTTTCAAATCTGTAAGATAAAACAGGATAAAATTCTATTTATTAGGAAACTGTAGGTACATGAATACATAGTTGTTTTAGGAGCAAATAATCCGCTCAACTTTGAAACAATTTGTTAGGATACAGTCATTTCTGGATACTTAAAAGGATTGAACCCCTCCCCAAACCCCACCACATAATCTAGCTCTAATAACACTAAAGGATGGATTCTAGTTGGATCCAAGAACACAAAGATCGAAATAAAATAAACTATAACTATAATTAAACTTCCAAATTAATTAAAAAAAACTTCCAAATTAATTAAAAAATTACCTCAATGTCACTTAAAGTTTTCATATTTCCAATAATAAAACATAACATGAATATTATGGAACATAAATTTCCCAAAGATTCACAGAAATCAGAATATTGTTTTTGAAGCTTCAAGCTTGTTCTAATCACAAGATATCTTATTGAACTCAACAAATTATATCAGTACAACACCTTAAAATGCATACCTATTTACCAAATTTTTAAAAGGCGAATGGCCCTGTATGACCTGCATAATGATCAGAAGGGTTAAGGGCAGAACTGCACTATGAAGAAGGTTCAAAAGAGGATGAATCAGAGCGATGAAGGGAAAGCCAGACATTTTTTACTTAATAAAACTGTTGGAAATGAAGCTACCGAAAGGCGAATGGCCCCATCCTACCACAACAGACAGAAAGAAAAAATGTCAAACCGTTGAAATCAAAAGCTTAAAATGCAGCTACCGAAACTTATTAAGCAATAGTTAGAAGCAACTAACGAAATGAATGCAGGCAATCTCGACCAACTGGGCAGCAAATTCCAAAGCTCACTGAATAACACCAACCGAATAGCAAAAACGACAAACAAATAGGCAACCTCAATTATGTATATGTATATTCATATTTTAAGCTGAGCATCTTTTGATATTCTCAGATATATAATCTTGCATGTGAGATATTCGAGGCGGACTGACTCCTTCGAGGAGAATTTCGAGGGGAACTGACTCTACTTGCCATCCTCAATAATTATCAATGAAATCCAGTCCAATCCCTACATCGTCAAAACCAAAAGCAAAATCATATTTCTTCATCGCCTAAGCCAATTTCATCAATATTGGTACACATGATTTCGTCTTACACAAACAGAGGAGTAATCATAAATAAGCCAATTTTGAGCTATGAAACATACCTAAAATCGGCGATCCTCAATTTTTTATAAATATATAACAAAATCCAGACAAATTTACCGCCGACGTTCAAGCGATTCATTTCCAGCAAATTTAATACCATAAACTTACCGATTCATGTAGGGATATATATAGATCGAGAGAGAGAGAGAGTGAGACGGCAGAAGAAGAAGGTCGTGGCTGACGTTGGCGGCGCTTGTGGCTGAACTGCGAGCGGACAGCGACGGCAAAACTGAAACTTTCAAGAGTATGAAATAGTGAGAAAGAGAATGGGTAGGTGAGAGAAAGAGGAGGTCGAAAATGAAATGATTGGGTTTGGATTGGGTATCGTGAAATGGGTTTCGTGGCGGAGAGTGGTGGAGGAGATGGAGCGAAGAGGGATGGGTCACCGGTGACATGAAGGACGAAGCAGCGTTGGGAGATGGGAGAGGAGAAGAAGAAGACGGTGAGATGATGAGGATGGAAATGAGAAATGGCGGAAGAAATGAGGAATGGGGAAATGAAATCAGAGAAGAGAAGAGATTGAAATTTGAATGAGAGAGATGAAAGATGTGAGGAAAGGAGAGATTGAAATCTGAAAAAGAAGATGCAAAATAGATTTGGAATTTGAAATTGAAATGTTAGAGGGGAGGCGCAATATGGCAGAGTAGCTGGCGAGTGAAATTGCAGAAATGTGAAATGGCGAGTAGCTGCCAACGCGCCGTAGAATGGTGACACGTGTGAGGGGAGAAAGCTAAAAATGTTAAATATATTAGATGTTTGAATGAATCATAGGGTCCAACATTACCATTAAATAATAATTTTTGAATCTTATTACTTACCAGCAATCCCGTGCCTACGTGGTTGAGTGCTGTGCACTATGTTGCATAGTCACGGGTTCGATTGCTGATACTCGCTGCTTGATTGTGATTTCTGATCATTCACACTTGTTTAAGTGGTGATGGTGGTGATCTGGTGTTTGCATTAATTGCATACTTTCCATAAACCAAACCTAAAAACCCTAAACAGTCAAATAGAGGTACCTCTCCTTTATAACAAGTGTTTGCAGTCAAATAGAGGTACCTCTCCTTTATAACAAGTGTTTGGTGCAGTGGAAAGCGAGTTGCACCCCAGGTTGAGCCTTGAAGTTGACATTGTTGTGAGGGTTTTAACTGTTCGCTCCCAGCCCAAATAAGATTAGTCTTTGCCTACCCCAGGTTGAGCCTTGAAGTTGACATTGTTGGGAAGGTTTTAACTGTTCGCTCCCGGCCCAAATAAGATTAGTCTTTGCCTAGACTGTTATACGGATAGGGAGAAAAACTCATAGTTATACCAAAAGAAATACCTCTCTTTTTCATGCTTCAATAAGTAAGTATTTATTATCAAAAACTATGGTTAATTAATCTTTTGCTAACTTAAAGTATCTCTTAAAGGTGATATAGTTGGTCAGAAATTTTGAAATTTCTTCATACTCATGATTAATAATGGAATCATTGACCCTTAATTAAAAAAGAAAAAAAATTGTCACTCAACCTCACTTTTCAAATTGCTATAACCATATAATCAACTTGCAATTGCCCATTAAGAAAAGAAATATGTAATAAAATAAATCCCTCAATCAAGAATCCCTCAAAATTAGGGACCATAATTTCAAATTTAAATTTTAAATTGTTTTAAAATCAACTTATTCCATTACTCTCTCACAATTTAATCAATGATTTTCATTTGTTAATAATAAAAAAAATTATATCTTTTTAAGATTAAATCTGATGATGTCATCATTAAAATTTTGTTCTCTATTCATTACCATCAAAATTATTTTTTATAAATCTAATTTTTTTAAAATGTTAAACTTTATATATATATATTTGCATGTCCCTTAAACATGCAAACTTCTAGCATATACATATATTAGGGGCTTTTCATGCTCTAACAGACACGAAAATATATATGTAACGTTTAATTTGACATTTATAGTTATTCAGTGGCTGAAATTTATTATATTTCTATTATTCAAGGACTAAATCGTTAGAAATGTGAAAATTAAAAGACCAAATAATAAGTTTTCACTTTCTTAAATCTCATCTACTACTTTCTCTCTCATTATCTATACAGTGTGCCGATTATCAAGTTCCACATGTTTATTTCTTATTTTATTTATTTTTAATTTAATTATTTTTGACCAACCAAAAACATCCTCACACATATAATATAGTATAGATATATGGGTCAAATAGCTTTCCCTTAACTCAATATGAAAATAAAGCTCATCACTCAATATACTTTCCTTTTAGGGTAAATTACACTTTGGTACCCTGTTGTTTGACCCTATTTCACTTTGGTACCCTGTGATTTGAGACTTAACACTTTGGTTCCCTGAGGTTTGGACCTTTAACACATTGGTACCCTCAAAACGTTTTCCGTTAAAATTTAAAGGACCTTTTCTCACCTGCATCTCACGTGCTCTGTTTGTCCCACTTTAATCAACATCTTCAGATCAAATCGGTATCGTCTTCATCCAAATCAAAATGAAAAAAATCGTGCCCTAGGTTGTGCGTGTTGTGTTCGTCAAATTTCTTCTCTCCAAAATCAAAATCGTGCCTGAATCCAACCCAAACAAAATCTCTTCTCTGCGTCGCGTAATCGTTTGGGACTTTCCTACTGATTGATGTAAAGTTTGGGACTTTCGTACTGATTCCACCAATGGCGATGAAAAAGATTCTTCCTTTCCTTTTGGGGAAGACAGAGAAGGCGATGAAGCCATGGAATCCGATCGAGATGGACCAAAAGTTTGAGACTTTGAAAGAGAAGATCGCCATGGAATCGGAGAAGGAAGAATAACGTTAACATCGTCGTCCTCTGTTTCTCCATCTTCTGAGAATCTTCTAGAATTATCGACAGATCTGGCCTCTGATTGACATTAAGAGAGGTTTATTAAGGTCACAGCCATTATAGGGTCGCAATTCATGCTCGGTGATATCCCCCAATTGAACCCAAGATTGTTTGGGGCAGTAATGATAGGGGGCTTATTGAAATCTTCAGGAGAAACAAACATACCACAGACCATTCTGTAGACAACAACCATCATAACTAGAATGGTGAAGAAGGCAGCAGGTGATAGGCCAGTGTACCTGGTAATGATCTTGCTCCTGGTAATGAATTTGGTTGTGTTGGAGAGAACACAAGAAGCAGAGACGAGGGCACGAGATTTTGATTTTGTTACAAAGATGAAGAGAATTTTGGTTGGAATAGCGATTTGATCTTCAATTTGTTTGAAAGTGAGACTAAATTGGTTTTAAAAAATAACACGTGAGATGCAGGTGCTAAAGATCCGTTAAAAATTGACAGAAAATGTTTAGAGGGTACCAATGTGTTAAAGGTTCAAATCTCAGAGTACCAAAGTGTCAAGTTTCAAACCACAGGAAACTAAAGTGAAATAGGGTCAAACCAGAGGATAGCAAAGTGTAATTTACCCTTCCTTTTATATTTCTCTATTCGAATTTCCAATATGGGCTATGACCACTCTAGCCCAATCCAATGCAGCATCCAAACAATAGCAAGGGGGATGTTTACCAAAAAAAAAAATCAAGGGGGGTTGGTTTGATTTGTTTGCACAAGTTGTCCATTTAAAATTTTAAATAAACAGTTTACTATGCTTACCCAAAAAAATAAATAAATAAACAAAAGAGGAAGCACGTATTATTTTATTGTCTATTTTTCTTGAAGAATTAAATTAGTCACCCAAATTCATGTAATTTGTATACATATCATTTTTAAATTAAAAATAACTTTGTGCTAAAATACAGGTTAATGTAATAATTTTACATTATAAATAAAAAATAAGAATTTTTTAATATTAATTATTTTTTCACTTGATGTTTTATTTAATAATATATAAATTTATATATTAAAAAAACTTTTATTTTTATTTTTATATCCAGAATATTAAACTGATTTCCCATGCACTAATCTAATGGATTGAATGACAACTTTCGAATTGAAATTCTCTGTTTGTTAAGCTCTATGATTGTTTCCATCTTTTCTCTCCAACTTTCTCTGCACATTTTCGCATAGGTTTTTTCCTTCTAAATCTTAGTTCTATAGGGAGGGATTGTATTAATCACAATTCCTCCCTACTTTTCATCTTTTGTTTCAGGTTTTTTTTGTTCAATAAATTAGATCTTCTGTCCCCTTTATAGTGGTGGATTTATCTGTTCCCCTTTATAGTTGTGGATTTATCCAGATCTATTTCTGGTTATAATCTTTCCTTTGTGAGAGATTCTATTCCAATAGTAGATCTTGCTTCAGATCTGAACATATATGGCGGAAAGCATTGAATGTTTCAACAAATTTGTGAAAGAGTCTATGGCATCTACATTTGAGACGAACATTTCTTTCCTGATATGCAGAGAGTTTCATGGTGAACATCTTGTTGGCAACACCGAGAATGGTGATGACTTTCATCCTGCAGATAGAATCATTTATACTTTAATTTGTTATTCTAGTTCAACAATGTTTGCAAATTGTTCTTCTTCTGTTTTATCAGATTGGAATTTTCTGACTAATTGTAAGTGCCGTTTAGCTTTTCTGTAATACAGTTTGGCATGATGTTTTTAAAAAAAAAATGATTGGGTCCTTATATTATAACCTTAATGCAATAATGCTTGATTTCTTGAAGCATTGAATTATGTTGAATCATATGCTTAGTGGTAGTAAATATCACTATAAAAATTTAATTTTGTATGGCACTTGCCACTAGTTATCCCGCGGCTTGGTGGTTTCATTGTTTTGCAATAACTGCTTGGTTGTCGGTTCGATTGCTGGTGACTGTGATAAATGAATTGATTAATGATGATACGAAAATTTACTAGTCCTTCAACTAGTCCTTCAATTTACACTAAATATAATAGAGGAATTTCAAAATACCTCTCTAATACCTCTCTTTTAAGCTTTCTGGTCCTCCTCCCATCTAGACTAAAATAAAAATATTACATGTAATTAAAATAAGAGAAAATTTATTATTTGATCCTTTTTTTTACTGAGTCAACGATTTGGTCTCTAATTTATTTTACATACATATTTGCGTATCCGTTAGAGCATATAAATTAATAATCACCACACCATAGATGGACGATTGACCTCTAGCAAATTAGCAATGTCATTATTCTAAATTACTCCAAAGATAAATCCCTCACCACCCAAACAGTTATTAATTTATTATGTGGGTTTGATATGCAGTATATATGCATATAGATATTATTTATTATTAATTTCCTTTTTATGGAGATAATTTTTATTTAATTTTAAAATATATATATTATCACAAAAACTTTGGTACCATGTGGTTTAATCTCATTCCACTTTCATACCCTATGGTTTAAAATGTAACACTTTGATACCTTGAGATCTCTATTTTACCCTTTTGGTATCCTGAACAATTTTTTTTTTCGTTAATTTTAGACGGAATTTGGCACGTGGGCCCACTAAAACCCAATTTTGTCCAACATTTTGTCACAACAAAGATCAAACACAAACTTTTCGAAAGTTTTGAATGATTTCGGTAGTGGATGCTGAGAAAGTTTTGGGAGAATTCAGAGCTAAGTTTCGAAAAATATGTGTTTGATCTTTATTGTTGTGGCAAAATGTTGGATACAATTGAGTTTTAGTGAGCCCACGTGCAGGTCACGTGCCGAATTCCATCCAAAACTAACGAAAAAATGTTTAGCGTACCAAAAGGGTAACGATGGCAACCTCGAAGTACCAAAGTGTCACATTTTAAACTACAAGGTACTAAAGTGGAGGTCAAACCACAGGGTACCAAAGAGTAATTTACCTTTAGTTTTTTAATTGAATCACTTAAATCGTTATAACCTCTTTTGGGTCCTTTATATATATATGGAGCATATTTTACTTTCGTCTTACATCTTTCTTTTCTATTTCAAAGTGATCCTCTATGTTTCCAAAAAAAATTATTTTTGGTACCAAATTACTAAATGTGACATATCTTTCTCGTTTCAATTTTTAATGCGATGAGTTTAGAGTTACAAGTTACTCTTAACGCTGCCTAGTTGGATTCATTCGTCAACAAACGAAGTCAAATCAGATCCTAAAAGTGGGCTATTGGTTTTACGATAAAACAAGTGGAGTTTGTCATATTTCACTCGTTTCAAATTTAAATACGGCATATATATTCGAAGTAATGGATTACTCTTCAAAATGTATCCCAAATGTGGGTTTGGGACCAAAAGTAAAAAGATCATGGAAGCTATAGAGGACTACTTTGAAATTTTTTAAAAATGATATGAGACCACAGAGAAATATGACCCATACATAAAGGATCAAAATAATGTTTTAACCACTAAGATATTAGAGATAATTTACTGAGGATTGATCATGTAGTCATTTATTGCTCATATATGTATGTACGAGTAAAATTTTATTTTTGTCTAAAATATTTTATTTGCGTCACTTTGACCTAGTAAGTTTGCACCGTATTTCAAAATAACCTTGTTATTATAATTCGCCGTTTTTCCTGTATAAGCTAAGAGCCTAAGAGAGAGGATGATGACATATCATAGAGACAAAAAAGTATGAATATATTTTTCTAAATATGATTTTAATTTATATAATATATAAAAATAAGTGTATATATACAGTTTAGATCCCTAATTATCTGTTTAAATTATTAATTGAATGAAGTTATTTAGTTTTGTTGCAATCTCAACAAAATTAAATCCTTCATTACTTTAATTCAATTTCCTTTTTTGGTGGTAAAAGGTGGAAATTTAATTAAGGAAAAAAGCCTTCATACAAGCAAAGAAAAAGAAAGCTACAAAACAAGGCAGCAGAAGTATAAAAGAAACATAAAGTCATAAACAGAAACAATTCAATTTAATATTTAGGTCAGAGGTTCATTTTGGTCCGAAATGTATGCTCTTATATTCATTTTAGCCCTTTATATTTCAAAAGATTCATATTGGTTCTAATTGTTGGCAAAATATTTTATTTTGGTCCCTGATCGGGCACTCGTCGTTAGTGCCGCCAAATTAATACTCAAACTATGCCCGAATATTATATTTATATATAATATAATGTACAACCCAAGGTCGGATCTCTAAGGAACTTAATGTTTTGTGGGTTAGCAATATTATTATGATGAAAACAAGAACATAAAGAAACTAAAGAAAAAGTAAAAGAATAAATATGGAAAGATGAGAATATGAAGTCCTAAAGAATAATCACGAAGTCTACAATCATAGCCCAATAAAGATGATCAAGAAGTTATTATTATAATTATATCAAGCAAAACCACATCCAATATTATATCTCGTGTACACGAAATATGGATCAATCATGATAATCATAAACGACTCAACAAAGTAACGATTTATAATTAAACATAACAATCCTTAAGCAATGATGATAATAGAAACAATAGATAGATCACTTTGTCATACGACCATAATTCAACTGAATGTGCAAGAGTAAACTTTATTAATGGTGAAACAAACACACTAATATTGTTTATGGAAGAATTAAAACAATCTAATGACTATTATCTAAAACTAAACACAACAATAATAATAAAAACTCTCTGGACATCGACGACCGTTGAGCTCAGGCTTCATTCGGATTCTCCTCTAGGATGAAGAACGTTTAGGCTCTCATCATAGAGACCTAATGACAGCTACTTTATTCTACTCTATTCTGTCGCCAGTTGAGATGCTGGGGCGTTTCTCTGAATTCTGGGATGAATTGAGCGTGGAATGGCGCTCTCTATTTATAGTGTTCAGTAGTATGTTTGGTCCGCAAGTCAAGGAACAATTTTGGACTTAGGCCGTCGTCTGCGCCGGCGGCCCAACATGATGGTGCACCGAAATATTTGCGATATTTCGATTATATCTTTGTATCTTGAATCCTAGTCGTCCAAATTATATGTTTAAACTTCGAATTAATCTGCGCCGCGAGATTTCCCTCTTAGGCCGTTGGCTCAAGAGACGGCGCAACACAACATTGTGCTGAAGCTTACTTGTTGACGTCATATTCTTCTAAGAATCCTGCGTCGCGAGAATTCCTATTTTGGGCCGGCGGCGCAAGAATATCTTGTGCGATTTAATATCTTCTCGTTGATTCTAGATGATTCCCTTTGGTTAGACCCTGTTTGGATATCTGAAACACTGACAAACCCATTAAATAGCACTTATTTATAAAATACAATAAATAAACACTAAATAACCTATTTTTATCCATTTTATTATGTCATACCTTAGTACAGCCCTTAGCATATTAATTGGTCTAATTACAGTATTTTATCATTATGAACGCATAAAAAGAAGACCAAATAACATGTCAATATTTGGGCTGATCAGTCCCACACCATTGATTTAAGGAAAAAAGCCTTCATATTGGGGTCATAAGCAAACGAGGTCAAATTGGGTCCAATCCCGACAGGAAGTCTCTCGTTTCAAGGTCAAACAAGTGAAGTTGGTCATATCTCTCTCGTTTTAAGTCCGAATGCAACAATTTCGAAGCTACGAATTACTCTTAACGAGTCATTTTTTTTAATTAGTTGGAATCGTGATCGCGCCTGTCATAAAGCGCACCAAAAAGTCTAGCCAAATATGCAGTATAATGTTACTCGTCGGGTCGAATCTCACAAGGACTCTCGTCTATGGATCGGAGTACGAGCGATTCTAGGTACAAAAGAATATTGATTTGGCTACAAAACTATACACTAATGACTAAACTATGAAAATGCCGGTAAAAGTATATTTGTTCAAGAACTAAAGAAAAACTATGAATAAAGGACAAAGCTTAATATGAGATAAAACTATAAAAGGGGATAAAAAATAGAGAAATACCTGGAGTTATCAGATGACTAAGCTATCATTGCACCACAAATAATATAGGGAATTCATAGAAAACTCATAAAAAAGATTAGTTAACCCAATCAATTAGCTCTTAAACAAGTAACTAATCCACATATCAATTCAGTAATAGTTTCTAGAGCTAATTCAATTGACAATCAAACAATCATCAACAAGGATTATCACACAATCATCACAAAACACGATAGAGCTTAGCAACGTAGAGTATCAGATTAATGAGTCAAAATGTGATACAATGTAATTCAAGCTCAAGAAACTAAACCCAAATCTCAATCTACATTAGAAAATCCATATCAAGTTAAACAACTAAACAAGAATCCTAGGTGGAAAGAAGAGAAAGTAGAAAAACTCCCTAAACAACGAAACCTGGTGCTCTAGCTTCATCATCCGCACTCCAAGCAAGGTTCCTAGCTGACCATTGGTGGAGAGACGCCGGAGTTGCACTCCCAAACCTCAGTTTTGGCCATGGATGGTGGAGGAGAAAGGCGGGAGACAAAGTGAGGAGAAGAGGGACGAGTTAGGGTAAAAGTGAGGTGAGAATAATATGAGAATGAGGGTTTTAGGTGGATATGGGCCAAGAGGTGACATGGGTCGGTTTAGGGACTTAATTTTGGGTCCCTAGGGTTTGATTTTGGGTTAAATGAGTGATAAAACGGGTTGGGCTCGCGAAAATACGAAGACAGCTTGAAAACGCGATTTTGGTCGTTGGTTCGCCGCTTCTATGCATGCTGGCAAGACAACAAAGGACGCTATAAAAGTGGTGTTTTGTCACTGTTTCTCTTCCGACTTGATTCTGCTTCGATCCTGTCCTTCATCCACTTCAATCATAGTGTCTATGACTCCTCAAAACCTGCAATAGCATCATGGAAAACTTTTAATATCTCAAGAAATAGTTAATCATTCAAAAATATTTTTGAGAATTACACTAAAAACCAATAAAATGACACAAAAGCAATTGTGATCTAGATGCAATAATTATCAACTCTAAAGGTCTAAAACACCTAAGATAGGTTATAAAACATTACAAAACACATCCAAAGACCTCTAGATAGCATGATATAATCCGACTTGATCATCATCAACAAATGAGATTAAATCAAAATCGAAGGTGGGTTTAGAATTAATTTTTCTAATTTTTTTTTTACTTTTTGGTCCCAACACCACTTTTCAAGCTCAATTTGATCTCATCTGTTGACAGTCCTAACTCGGTAGAAAAATGACTTGATAGGAGTAACATGTAGCTCTGAATTCGTTGCATTCAGAATTGAAATAAGAGAAGTATGACCAACTTTGCTTATTTGATCATGAAATGAGCGGCCCACTTTCGGGATTCAATTTGACCTCGTTTTCTGACGGTTTCAACTTGATAGAGAAAAGCAACATGTAAGTCTGAACTCATCATATTCAAACTTGAAACGAAAGAAATAAAACTACATTCAATAGTTTAGGACCAAAATAAAATATTTTATCAACATTTAGGACAAGTAATATGAATCTCTTTTGAAACATAAATTACCAAAAGGCAAAAGCACTCATTTCATCCCCAAACTTTACACATGCTATCAATTTCTTCCCAATCTTTTTTTGCTGTCAATTTTATCCCCAATCTTTCACATTTTGGTCAATTTTATCTTTTGCTTACTTTAGCAAAATATTAACGACAAGATTTATGTGGCTAACGATATATAATGTAAAATTGATAGAAAAAGAAACTCAAATTCTAACTTAAATTGAAAAACAAGATGCAGGTTATCGTTAATTTATTAAAAGAAGTTAGTCAAGGGATAAAATTGACGAAAATATAAAAGATTAGGGACGAAATTTACAACAAAAAAATATTGAAGACGAAATTGAAAGTTGATATAAAGTTTAGGGACAAAATTAGTACTTCTGCCTTACAAAACATGATGACATGTATTTAGGATCAAAATGACATTTTTACCTAATTTTTATTCTACTGAAATATGCTTTGGATGCATTTTAATCTTAAGATTGATAAAACAAATCTGAAAGCCATAAATTTACTTTCATTGTAAAGGACAAATCATCATAATGACTACAAACAAGACTCGTATGATTAACTTTTGCTACACGTGGTTACGTGTATGTTTGTGTGTGTGTGTGTGTTTGAAATGGTGATGATGTACGTGAAACAGAAGCATTAAGAGTTAAATAATAAATTTGAATTGATTGGGTGTAAATAATTAAGTGCGTAATTAATAAAATAGTGGTAAGTAATATGGGTCTGTGTGTGCATGTACAAAAATGCACTGTATATGAATTAGACATGACGATAATTGAATCAGTGTGGCAGCTCTAAGCATCTATGACCACAGCCGAAAATAGCCTCTGTTTTCAATCCTTCAACACTTCGTCAAAGTACATTTTGACTATCAACATCAAGATTCCTCCTCTTCTCTACTCACTTTTTCATTTAATACATTTTGTTTCCTTTTCATTTCATGACCACTCTATTCAAAACCATCCACAACATTATTTCCTTTTCAAAACTTTGCTCAAGACTTCGATAATTTCTAATTTAGTCCTCAATCTTTTATTTTTTTTTCGTTCATCTCAAATTTTAATTCCTTACTTATTTTATTGTTTAGTTTCTTTCGTTATTTTTAAATTGAACATTTGACCTTAATAAATTTTTTTATATATGTCATAATAAATGAGTTATAGAAAAAAAATATCTTTATTGTTAAAAAGAACAATTAATCACAAATTTATCTATAATTTATAACTAAAAAAATCAGATTTTTCTTTCTCTTTATATACTAATTTATTCACTTAGACATATAGAAGGGAAAAATTATTTATCTTAGATGTTTAAATCAAAGGTTTAGATAGAAATTAGACAAAATCATGTACATCATGTACAAATTCACCTTATAATTTAAAGGTCAAAATGAGGTTTTGATCTTTAAATTTTTATTCCGGAGTTTCATATTTAGATATATTGAGATATGACAATAAAATTAATATATATTACATAAATTCATCATATAGATATATACTAATATAAAATTATTTAAAAATAATTTGTTAAAAGAGAATATCATATGGTACCAAAGTGTCACTTTTTAAATCACCGGATATTAAAGTGAAATATGACCAAACTATAGGGTATCAAAGTGTAATTTACCCTTTTTTTATGGAGCTTAAAATATTAATAAAAATCAAAAGTAACTTGTATGGGGTGAGACTTGAGAGAACGTGGGTTAGAGGAAAGTGTGTGATTTCTTTTTATTTTTTAATTCAATAATTTTGACCGACCATTGAGGAGTGGAGCCATATAATATAAGATAATTAATTTAAAATAATTTACTGATCCAAGGTAACTGTATGGTTACATTACGTGATTATTACTTTTTTTTATTTGACCATACGTGATTGTTACTTATCAATCAGTGCCCATATATATATAAACTTGAAAAGAAACATGCAGGGAATTTGAAATTTGAAAGTGCAGGCCGTTCGAATGAAGATAGACATAATTAAATAGTGAATTAAGTAGAGAATAGAAAAGAGGGAACAGTAAAAGCTAGCATGTATACAAAAGTAGGGTACTGCTGGAAAATAACTTTGGCTAGATTTGATTTCATGTTGCATTCAAAGGTTACAGCGAAGCACATAGCTAGCTAGATTTGATAGTGAATAGTGAATAGTGAAGAAGAAGAAGAAATTCAACAAGATCACACAATAATAAATGCCATCTCCTGCAGTACACGTACATGAGAATCCAAATCGCAGAAGTTGCATGCAGTCTCAAAAACACACATTACAGTGACATATCTCTCTCTTTCTTTCTTTCTTTCTTTCCTACTCACTAACACAGCAAGTACAAAAGCTGGCATACGTACTCAACTTTGGTTCCCTCTTAAAACCACAAAAAGTCAAGTAACTTAATGACCTTAATTGCTTTTAATAATAATTACAAAACAAAACCCCACTACTCCTCTAATGATAATAATGATAATATAATGAAACCACTCAACCAACCACTTTTGTGTTTCGTCACTAGCTAGATAACTTTAATTTATGTAGTAATAAATATCACTTTTTCAATTATTATTATTCTGCACCGGGTATCTCACTCCTGCTGCCAAAGCCCGTTGTTGCTCTATCTGCATTTTCACACACATAATGTAGTCATTATTATTATTATAAGCAATGTCGTTCAATTTCAAGATATATGAATATTAAAATTAAAAGATTATTAATTTAATTTGACCTGGAAATACTCATGTAACTTGTTCTTGAGATAACAATACTCATGCTCCAACATCTCTAAAGCTCTCAGACATCTGAAACCATCCAAGAAATTAATTAATCACTTAATGAGTCAATTAATGAAACGGAAGATAAGATGTACTATACATGACTATTAAAATAAGAGCAAACAAAGATCCAAATAATATAGTAATTAGTCTTTTTAATTTATGAACTAAATAATTCACCATTCTAATCTTTCAAGGACTAAAAGATATATCGTTTTGATCTTTTAAGGGACCAAATTATTAGTTTACTCTTAAAATAATAATGAATGATTTTTTCGATGCCCCAAAAGATTAAAATGCACAGTTTATTATTTGAAATATCAAAATAATATACTTGTTAATCATTTTTATAGACTATAAATAATATAACTAAAATGTATATGGTATTAATCTTTAACAGGGACTAAATATGATTGAATTGTTAACTCAATCATCTTTCATTAATGGAATTATTAGTTTACAATTTTTTGTCTTCTATTAAAGCTAATATTTAAAAGTAGAGTAAACTAACAATTCGGTCCCTGAAAGATCATTAAGTTGACAAATCGATCCCTGAGAGATCGAAATATACAATTTAGTCCCTGAAAGATCAAAATAATATATGAATTAGTCCTTTATATGGACTAAATAGTATACCGTTTTAATCTTTTAGAGACTAAAAAGTACAGGACCAAATTGTTAGTTTACACTTAAAAGTAATAATGAATGAAGAAGTGAGTTACCCGGGACGGTTATTGTGGTCAAGGGAAGCACGAAAGGCAAGGCAAACATTTCTAACTCGCTTAGCCCCAATGCTGGAACTGCTTCCCATGAATTGGTTCAAGTGAATGGTGATCTTGTTGTAATCGGAGAGGTCTGGATCCATCAAGAGAGAGCGGAGATTTGAGAGGAGTTTCTCGGACTCATGAAAGTAAATGGAGACAACTTCAGAAACGAAGTTAGGAGAGGAATGGTCTTGAAGATGTTGGAGCTGAAGGAACTGCTCATCAAGGACGCCTTGGTGGAACAGTAATGCCAGCAAGCGGTTCATGTCGTTCCACAGTCTCTCCCCTCCCAAACCCAACATCCACACCGGAAGACCCGTTTTGAATATTTGATATATTATTCAATCACTAGCTCACCAACAACCAACAACAACCAAAGGATATATATGTATGAAATTTCACTCACGCTCATGCTCATGCTTGAGGTATTTATATATGTGTAGTAGTAGTAGTAGTAGGAGTAACAATTACCGAGGTTAGTTAATTGGAATGAATGAATGATGAGATAATTAGAGTGAAAAAGGGAAATAAATAAAAAAGGCGTGGTGGGGAGAATCGAGGTGAATGTGGGGTATCTAGCGGACCATGTAGAGTGTGGGTAGAGTTGTGTGTGTTCGTCTCCGGTCACATCGCGTGCCTCTCTTTGCTTTCCTCTCTGTTGTGTTCTGTTTAATTAATTCATTCTCCTTTCTACCCTTCCGACAATCTCTCCCTGCTCCTCCTCCCTTCCTTCCCTTCCACTTCTCTCTCTCTCTCTCACTTCTTTCACTCCCTCTCTCTCTCTCTCTTAAATCTAAATATATAGAGAAAATTTACTTTTTAGTTCATGCACCGTTACTGAGTTGACAATTTAGACTAAATTGTAGGAAAATACGAATCAGTCCTTGAATTTTACACTACTTCAACCTTTTGATCTTTGAATTTTACACCATTGTCAATATTTTGGTCTCTAAGCTTACAATTGAGGGGCCAAAAGGTTGACAATGGTGTAAAATTGAGGAACTAATTCATATTTTCTTACAATTCATAGACTTAATCGTTGACCCGTAAAAATTCAAGGACCAAAAAATAAATTATCTCAGTTGTGTACATTATATAGGTAAAAGTACTATTTTGGTCCCAAAATGTTACACTAACTATCAAGTTCATCCCCAATTTTTTTTTAGGTCAAAGGGTCATTTTGCTCCTAAATGTATGCCCTAATGTTCATTTTGGTCCATTATGTTTCAAAATGTTCGAATTGGTCCTAAGTGTTTGCAAAATGATTCATTTTGGTCCTACTTATTAGTAAAATGTTTCATTTTGATCCCAAACTATTGAATTTGGTCATATTTTTCTCGTCTTTCATTTCAAATTCAAAGGACTTGTTAAGAGGAACTCGTAGCTCTGAATTCATCGCATTCAAATTTGAAATGAGAGAGATATTATCAGCTTTGCTTGTTTGACCATGAAACGAGCGGTCTACTTTCAGGACTGATTTGATCTCGTTTGCTGACAGTCCCAACTAGATAAAGAAAGTACTCTTCAAGAACAATATGTAGCTCTAAACTCGTCACGTTTGAACTTGAAACAAGTCATATTTAATAGTATAGGACCAAAATGAAACATTTTACAAACATTTAGGACCAATTTGAACATTGTAAAACATAATGGACTGAAATGAACATTAAAGCATACATTTAGGACCAAAATGACCCTTTAACCTTTTTTTATTATCAATATTTTAATTTTATCATTTGCTCTTATTTTAACTAAATATTATTAATAACAGAATCTAAGTTACTGATGACATATATAGAATGTAAAATTGTTAAAAAAGAAATTTAAATAATAAGTTTATTATTAATTTATTGAAAGAAGTTAGTCAAAAGATATAACCACAATATAAAACATTGGGGATGAAATTAACCGTACAAAAAAATTAGGGATAAAATTGACAATTAATGTAAAATTGGGGGACTAAAAGAATGCTTTTGCCCAAACATGTATATTAGTATATATGTATGTGTTCCTATTTCATTCTTCTCTTCTCTGCGCTATCCTCTGCTCCACCTTTCTTCACTCTTCTCGGTAAACAGTAAACACCACTATTCTTTTCTTTCTTTAATGGAGAAAACCAATGTAGAAAAAATCGGATTGGACCGGCCGGTTCAACCGGCGAACCGGACACCAGTCCGGTCCGGAAAAAATAAAATATCGGCCTGTAGTTGACCTGGTGGTGAACCGGGTCAAACCTCTCGAACCAGCCGGTTAAACCGGAAACCGGTAGACCCGGAAATATTTGAAAAAATTAAAAAAAAAAAAAATTAAATATTTGACACTTATTATATGTGATGGACATATGGTTATGTTTAATTTTTACTTTAAATTTAAATTATTGTAATATGTCAATATGTATTTGATGAATATGTATATTTGAAAATGTATTTTTTAAGTAAACCGGCTCAACCGGTTGAACCAGTGATCCAGCGGTTGAACCAGTGAACTAGTGACCCGAGCCTTTCACCGGGTCAATGATCGGTCCAATTTTTTACACTAGGGAGAAAACGCTCCCTTTTTCTCTCTTCTTTATTTTCCCAGTCAGTTCTTCCACCTTCTAATGTGTATTATTAGGTTAAAATTAATTCTGTTTTGGTCTTAAAACTTTTCTTTCCTTCCGTTTTGTCCCTCGATTTTTTTTTCAAATGTGATTTCTTTGATTTTTGTTATCATATCTTTAATAATTGAAATGAATCATTTCTCTCCCTCTACCAATTTAGTTATTAAGGTACCTANTTTTTTTTCTATGGGCATTGTAGAAAGGATAGAATATGACCCTAATCGTTCTTCTCAGATCGCTCCAGTACGATGGATCGAGGGGGTGCAGCTACGCCGCCAGAGGAAATGCAACACGATAGAGGAGTTCGCTCCGCCGCGTAAGATCCTCGAACCTACCACGACCACCATCCGCGGCCTATTTTCGTTCTCTTCCCTGCCCGGGAAGGTGGATCAAAGAAAGGTAGCTTGCTTCTCTCCTGGACTGATGGCGGCTTATGTAGTGGTCGGCCTTCCTACCAGAATGCCTCCTTGGTTGAAGAGTAAGGGCGCAGGAAGCAAAAAAACTTGCGCGAAGGACGTTTTCTTCTCTGCCTTCTCCTCTCCAAAGGCCAAGGGAGAGACTGCATCCCTTTCTTTCGGTAGCTCTTTTGCTTTCTCAAGGATAGCGGTAGCTGGGGCAAAGCCCGCTTTCTTCGCTCCGCGAATGAGAGAAAAACTTAGAGGAAAAAACACGTTCTCTCTTTGCGAGGTCCGACAGTGGAGAACGCATAGCACTCTCTGGGCACATAGGATCAAACGTAAAGCAGCGCTTTCTCTAAAGAGTTTTAGAGGGCAAGATGCTTTAGGGCTTGTTGGAGCTGCTGAGCATAACGAATCGAAGCCAAAGACGGATCAAGGTAGCTTGCCTGCCAAGCCGATAGGCGAAGGGCCGAAGGATGGAGCGTGCAAAGTCGATCGTGCACCTGTCGTGTGACCCGTTGGTCCTAAGCAATGTATGTCTTGCGCGACTAGAAACAGCTCTCCTTTATGTTAGGGGGCACTAAAATGGAACTTCGATCGGATGCGGGTATGTCTGCCCGGAGAATTTGGTCACTTTACGTTCCCACGATCCAGTCAATTGCGCTTCACAAAGGCATTAGCTGGGTCCCTACCTGGCCATTACTAGATTCATTCATTCACCGGTTTATTCCAGTGGTGGATGAAAATAGTGCAGGAGGCAAACAGTTTCCATGCATTAATATTTTCTCAAATTTAAAGCGCCCTGGAATGTGAATAAAATTCATTCTCTTCCAGATGGATTCTTCTCTCCTGGAATCCTAGGGTGTTATATCCCTTTTATATAAAAAGGACTACAGAGTTCTTGGGACCTCGACGAGTATTACGAAAGGGCGGTTGGACCACAAGTGTCTACCGTCGCTGAGGCATACAATGGAGTCCCGTTAGTAACAGGTAGGCTCTGTCAAGTGATCGAAGGTGGAGGAAAGAGACGTTTGTTTGCCGTTTGTAATTTCGTCAAGCAGCGTCTCCTCTCCCCTGTCCATGATTGGGCATTCAAAGTGCTGAAGGTAATTAAGGCCGACGGCACTTTTGACCAGGAACGTCCGTTGCGGCGTCTAAGAGCCCGTGGGGGTCTCCTAGATGTTTATTCATTTGATTTGAAATCCGCAACTGACCGTTGGCCATTAGGAGTGATATATACGACCGTAGAAAGTTTATTCGGTCCTACATTCGCTTCCTCAGTGGTCAACAGTTCTTTGGGCCTGAATACTTTCTTGGTTGGCCCTCCCGAAGTTTCATGAGCTGTCCTTTCGTGTTGGACAAGCCCTTGGTTTCAAGGGGTCTTGGTCACTCTTTGCTTTATCCCATCACTTTGTGGTGTGGATGGCTGCACAACGGGCGGATCCAAGTAGATCCTCTCCATTCTGGAACTATGCCTTATTGGGCGATGATATTGTCATTGCCGATAAGGAGGTTGCGCACCACTATAAGGAGATCTTAGATCAGTTAGACGTAAAAATCTCAATGCCTAAGTCCATAGTCTCTAGGACTGGGTGTTGTGAATTTGCTAAGAGATTTTGGGTTAAGTCGATGAAAGTCGATCTATCACCCATATCTCTGAGATCTCTAACTGGTTGTAGGTCGATTCGTGGCCTTGTCCAAGTAGCTGGGAAGTATGGTGTTACATCACCATCCGTCCTTCAGCGCCTCGGTGGGGCAGGTTATCGAGTCCGTTCTCGTCTGATGACTAAACAGTCAAAAAGGTGGGAGCGTCTGAAAGTGGTTGCTAGTAAACCGGCTCAAGTCACTACCTTTAGAAATGTGGCTTGGAAGGGGGAAACCCCAAAACCCATATCTAAAGGGGAAGATGGTGGCTTATCTCCGAAAGGAATTGAAACCTAAGGAGATCCAGATCTATCCTTCAGATCTGGTGTTTGATGGTGAACAGGAGATATTAGAACGCACTGTATTACTCGGATGGGTAAGGCAGTGGTTAAATCTAGTTCACTGGTACCATACCAAAGCTTGGGACTGGAATGTATCCATTGATGAGCTGATGAATGCCCCCATGTGTACAAGGACCTGGAAAAGGACAGAACGTGATGAAAATCTCATCCGTTTTGGCCTGATCTGGAAGTTGTATGACATGGGAGAAGGTTGGGATTTGAGTACTACTCCTCAGTGGTTGATCCTACCGTGGTAGCAAGAGAGGCCAGGCGGTGACAATTGAGAGGTTGTCACTGAGCATTCCTAGTCACACGGGAAGAGAGGTCAAATGGCAAGGCAAGGCCATACGCCCGTTTGGCTCCTCGCGGAGTATAGCTCACATCCAAACATCTGATTGGGGAACGGGGCAACGCCCATGAAGCTCCGGCGGAAAGGGAAGGCCTGCCAGGCCGTATGCCCATGGGTGCAGGATTCTTCGAAAAAGCGCGGGCTGACTCGGAGACCTGGGACCTTGGCTTAGCAACGAATGAAGGGGAGCTCGAAGAGCTTTCTCCGCCAGCGGCTTATGTAGTGGTCGGCCTTATAAAGCTCGCTAAGCTTCGCTTCCCTCCCCCCTTCCCCTTATTAAATGAAGTGGAAAGTCTTCACTTAGTAGTAGTAGTCGGCATTCTATAAGCGACTTGTCGAGTCTACGAAGCAAAGCTTCTTGTAGTCGGCCCGTAATGCCTCCCTTCATTTGCTTGCCTCCTCCCAGCTCAGNTTTTACCATTTTTTTTTTTGATACCCAAACAACAAGGCTACAGATAAAGAGTCTTACTTTTTGTTTAGCATCCCCCTTTCCTTTTCTTCTCCTTTGGTCTTTTCAAGAAGCTAGCTAGTTTGAATTCTGGTGTCTCACTCAGAAATATATATGCCTTTTCTGCATTTTGTATATAAAGTACGTGTAGTCAGTTAAAATAATGTAGCTCATGAATGGAAATTAACCTACATTACATATGAGCAGAAAGTACAAAATTCATAATATATATGGTCATGGTATTATACTATTATTGAACTAGGATATATAAATTTTTTTCTTTGAATTAATATGAATTATTATATTATTGTCATTGTATTTTGGAATTATATATATCATTGAAAAAAATATTGTTCAAGAAAGCATGATGTCTCAGAATTCCTATGATACTCATCCCATAATCAAATTTGTGAAAGAAAGTGCAATTAATCCCACATGGGGGAGATTCACATCAAGATTTTGCGCTCTTTAACCTTAACAACTAACTTTTGAAGTGAGATAGTTCTACTAATAACTTATAATCGTGACAATGGTGTTTTAATTTTATTAAGAGGTTTTAACAAAATAAATTGGGCCAATAAGAAATATTTTAAAGAACTTAACAAATAAAAGTTTTGTAAAATATCAAAAAAAATGAAAATAAAAAATGATAAAAAGAAATTAATCCAACAAGGCAGTGTTAAGAGATACCGCAATAGCTTTTACATTATTAAAAAGGTCAATGGGTTATTTTTGTCCTAATTTATGTATGCCTGAATGTTTATTTTGATCCTTTATGTTTCAAAATATTCAAATTGAACATCCTAAATGTTGGCAAAATATTTTATTTTAGTCTCAAATTATTGAATTTGGTCATATTTCTCTAGTCTCTAACTCATTTTATCAAAAGACTTGTTATGAGTAACTCGTAGTTCTGAATTCGTCGTATTTGAACTTGAAACTAGAGAGATATAATCAATTTCGCTTATTTGACAGTGAAACGTGAGGTATAAATTTTAGACCGATTTGACCTTGTTAATTTGCTGACGGCCCCAACTGAATAGAGAAAGTACTATTTGAGAACAATACGTAACCTTGAACTCGCTACATTCAAACTTGAAACGAGAGAAATATTATCCTATTCAATAATTTGGAACCAAAATGAAACATTTTATCAACATTTAGGACCAATTTAAACATTTTGAAACATAAATAAAAAAGACCAAAATAAACTTTAAAGCATACATTTAAGACCAAAACATATTAAAAATATATAGTTAGTGTATAGGGTAACTTATACACGGAAGAACGAGATTAGAAAGGCATAGTTCATTTTAGAAAGTTGGCCTCACTATATAACAGGCCAAGCCCATAGGAGATATTGTGTCTCTTAAATTGCAACAAAATTTTCAATTGTTTGGGCTTTCATATAGTATATATATAAATTTTTCGTTTTTGTTCTGTAATGATATTCTCTCTATTATAAAAATTAGTTATTTAAACATTGGTCAGAGACATTATATATGAGTGGATCGATATATATATATATATGCATCGAATTATGCGTGAGCCTTTGATGCGTTTAACTTCAACATACATATATAAGCAAAACCAGTGAGGCCAATATATATATGTATCAATTAATATTTACATAAACGAAGAGACCACAAATTTCTCTATTTATATATAACATTACAAACCAATGAAATATGAAGAAGCTAGGTAATGTCCAAAAGCAATATAAAAAATAAGGATCTTTAATATGAAGGCATCAAATAATATCTAATACCAAACATATTATACACAGTATACTTTACATTAACAATGAAAACAAAAAAAGGAATTAATTAATTAAAAAGCAATGAGATTCATTCTATTCAACAATAATCTCTTAACTAATAAGTATTTGGTGTAATGATAAGTGAGCTGCACTTCAAATTAAGGGACTTAAATTCAAGTTCTAGAATCAATATTATTAAAAAGATTTTAAGTTTTTAACTCTTTGTTCTCAATTTAAATGAGATTAGTCTTCGACTCTTCGCCTAGACGATTAGACGGTAAAAGGAACTCTTATACTATAAAAAAAATCCCTTATATACTAGCTTAGTCTAAAACTCTATAGATAAGTGCATGCCTCGACATATATGGTGGGACCAACATGTACATAGTGTTCCATACACAGTGATTAATTGTAACCTGAATTTAGAAACTGAGTGATTCTTGCTGCTTAGCATATGAAAGTGATATTGGATGCATGATATATACTTGAAAGCCGAAAGGCGAAAGCGACACATGCTCAATTGCTCATGCATGCAGTACTACGTACGTTTGCAGCTATTTAGATTTGCCTACCGAAATCAATCCTCATTTGAAAGTAACACTTTTGGTGATCCCCAATCAGTATATATATATCTGTTGCGTAAAACTAAACCTTATTTTTATAATATTAAAATTAAAATTGATATATATTTGGTTGTTATTTTTTACTCAATATATATGTTATTTAACATATAATTAACTATAATTATATATAACCCATAAAAAAACTATAATTATATATAAAACAGATTATTATGAATTTAAATTTTCTTTGTTTAATAGAAATTGATAATTTCATCAAATTAAATATAAAAATAAGTTAACAATTTGGTCGGTTATTGAGTTGATAATTTAATTCATAAAATATTAAATATATACAATTTAATTCTTGAAAAAAAAAATACTTATTAGTCATTTTTCTATACTAAATAATATATCGTGTTAATCTTTTCATTTTAATCTTTTAAGAACTAAAAGATATGTTGGGCTTAGTCACTCCTTTGAAGGCCCATTTACCCAAGTCCAGCCCAAAGTTTTTTCTCAGCAGCTAGTGTCTCATTATCTGAAGTGGAGTGGAGTGGAGAGGAAGCTAAGAAAGTGTGGAGAGAAAGAAAACACATGAGAGAGAGAGAGAGAGAGAGAGAGAGAGAGAGAGAGAGAGAGTAAATCTGAAAACTCATTTTCTCTGGCAGTGATCACTTTCGGCGAAATCCAACGGTGCAACCTTCTCCAATCAATATCTCTTAACCAATAAGAGATGGTATGTTCTTGACATCCTAATCTTAATATCCTACGGTCAGTATTTCGATTGGAGCTTTGGTTTNCTCGGCCAAATACCACGCAGTCCGTCTTTTCTAATATTTTTATTTCTTGTCTATTATTTTTCTTATTTTCTCTTGTAGCCCCAACACATAATACATATGTGCTCTATGTGTGATATACTTCCCTATACTTGAAAAATATTACATATATAATACATATGTTCTCTATGTGTGATATACTTCCCTATACTTGAAAACTTCAAAAATAGAAGATCGAGGAGTGGCAGCAAGAGATAGTATCATCAGAGATCAAATGAGTAAACTACTAAATTGGTCCCTAGATTATTGGCTCAATGACAGATTGGTCCTTAGATTATCGAAATTGATAAATAGGTCCCCGAATTTTACAAACGTTACTCAAATTGGTCCTTCTGTAAAATTTCTGTTAGTTAGTTAACTTGCTGACCACGTGAGCAGTTACAAAATTGAAAACAAAAAGAAAACGCCAACTGTGCGTGCTACATTAGCATTAATAATAATAAAAAAATATTTCATTCAAAATTCAAATAGGTCCCTGAGTTATATTTTTATCTCATTATTCTCAATTTCCCCTCTTTTTCATCACCTTCATTCATTTTAGTCCCAAATCATCAAAATAAAACTGTAAAGTGTCCCAAAACTCTTCCAAACATTCCAGTTTAGTCCTTAAAAGTATTAAAAACCCTAAACCCTAAAACCCTAAACCCCAAACCATAAAATCCTAAACCCTAAACACTAACACCTAAACCCTAAAATCATAAACCCTAAAACCCTAAAATTGTAAAGTACACCAAAATTCTTCCAAACATTTCAATTTAGTCCTTAAACTCTAAAACCCCAAACCCTAGAACCCAAAACTCTAAAACCCCAAACCCTAAAATCCCAAACCCCAAACACTAAAATCCCAAACCCCAAATCCTAAAACCTTAAACCCTAAATTCTAAAACCCCAAACCACAAATCCTAAAACCTTAAACACTAAACTCTACAACCCTAAACCCCAAACTCTAAAATACCATACCCTAAACTCTAAAACCCCAAACCCTAAAATCCCAAACCTCGAATCTTGAACCCCAAACCCTAAAACCTAAAACCCCAAACCCTAAACTCTAAAACCCCAAACCCCAAACCCTAAAATCCCATATCCTAAACTCTTTGGTTTATTATCTATTCATTTAATTAGAGGACCAATTTGTCTANAAATTATATATAGAATGAATAAAAAAAAATATTATTTTGGCCCGGCCAGAACCGGTGACCCGGCCCGGCCCGGGTCTGTACCAGGCCGGGTCTCGGGCCGACCAGAAACCCGGCCTGTGTACACCCCTACACGTCACAATTGTTGAACTTTAATGTACAGTCACAATTCTGATTATGGTTTGGGGTTTTAGAGTTTAGGGTTTGTGTTTAGGGATTGAGGTTTTAGAGTTTGGGGGTTTAGGGTTTAGGGTTTTAGAGTTTGGGGTATGGGATTTTAGGATCTAGGTTTGGGGTTTTGGGTTTTAGGGTTTGGGGTTTGGGGTTTGGGGTTTTAGAGTTTAGGTTTTGGGGTTTGGGGTTTTAGGGTTTGGGTTTTGGGGTTCTAAGGTTTGGGGTTTCAGAGTTTAAGGACTAAATTGAAATGTTTGGAAGAATTTTGGGACACTTTACAATTTTAGGATTTTAGGGTTTATAATTTTAGGGTTTAGGGTTTTATGGTTTAGGGTTTAGGATTTTAGGGTTTGGGGTTTTAGGGTTTAAGGTTTTGGGGTTTTTGGTTTAGGGTTTTAGAGTTTGGGGTAAGGGATTTAAGGATTTGAGGTGTGGGGTTTTAGAGTTTATGATTTGGGGTTTTAGGGTTTAGAGTTTGGGGTTTGGGGTTCTAGGGTTTGGGGTTTTAGAGTTTAAGGACTAAATTGAAATGTTTGGAAGCATTTTGAGACACTTTACAATTTTAGAATTTTAGGGTTTAGGGTTTAGGGTTTAGGTTTTAGGGTTTAGGGTTTACGATTTTAGGGTTTGGGGTTTAGGATTTTAGGGTTTAGGGTTTAGGGTTTGGGGTTTAGGGTTTAGGTTTTTTAATACTTTTAAGGACTAAACTGGAATGTTTGGAAGAGTTTTGAGACACTTTATAATTTTATTTTGAGGATTTGGGACTAAAATGAATGAAGATGATGAAAAAGAGGGGAAATTGAGAATAATGAGATAAAAATATAACTCAGGGACCTATTTGAATTTTGAATGAAATATATTTTTTATATTATTAATGCTGATGTGTCACGCACAATTGGTTTTTTTTTTTTCCAGTTTTCCAACTACTGACGTGGCACATGTCCCGTCAGCAGTTAACGACGACGTCAGCGAGATGACTAACGGAGATTTCACGGAAGGACCAATTTGAGTAACGTTTGTAAAATTTGGGGACCTATTTGTCAATTTCGATAATCTGGGGACGAACCTGTCAGCGAGCCAATAATCCAGGGACCAATTTAGTAGTTTACTTCAGATCAAACAGTGTCCTTTCTTCCAAGAACTTGATTTGGGCTATGATTTGCTTATAGTTGTCAATGTGGATCAGTTTCGGCCCACACGAGTTGCGTGGTTAAATGGGCTCAGTTTTTGACTTGTAAAAAAATCTTCAACTGTGCTCACTAATAGTAAGTTTACATGCTAGGTCACCAACAATTTTTTTTTTCTTTTATTTGTTTTCCAAAATTTAAATTATTTAGGCTAAAGTGTAAATTGGGTATCATACTTTTGCACAATTCCCAATTTGGTTCAGTAACTTTTTTTGTTCACTTTGGTCTCACATATCTTTAGGTCCAGTGTAAATATGGTCCCATATATTTAGGTGAGGTAGAACTAACGGTGGAACCTTTTGTACAGATATGAGATTTAATTCTCCAAACTGATCAAACGATATATGAGACAAAAAATGATGAGACCAATTTGGAACCTTTTGCAAATATATGAGACCAAAATGCAATTAAAAAATATACATGACCAAATTGAAAACTGAGTAAAAGATATGAGACTAAATTTAAGGATATAATTTTCAAAATTGAAAGTTTAAGGATCTATTTCCAAATGGCCCAAAGTTTAAGGGGTGTTGTTGCATTTTTCCCAATCCAACCTATCTAACTTGCACTATTTAAATTTCTTTTCACTAAAACACTACATATTATATATTTATATATATTGAGACTTCACTTAGTGCCTATGAAGCATGGACACTTCATTTTGAAGGCGTGTCTCCGTTTCAGACACGTGTCAGTGTCCGACACCCGTACGACACCGACACGACACATATCCATAAATTTTAGAATATAAATCAATTTTTTGTAACTTTAACATGACAGACAAGAGAAAATAATGATAGATATGACATATGTTATGAATAATAATTGTAAATTTTAAATTTTTCATTAAAAATTATGAATATTTAATTATTTATATATATAAATATATGCCGTGTCGTGTCGCGTAATTTTGAGAGTTTGGCGTGTCGCTGTATCCATGTCTGTGTCGTGTCCCGTATCCGTGTCAGTGTCCATGCTTCATACCTTAGTGCATATATAATTCAATTTAAGAATCTAATGAGTATTGATATTCAATATAATTCAAGTCAACATAAATTATTATTTAATTGAAAATGTTAATATCTGACGAGAATTAAAATAATGCTGTGGATATATATATATATATATATTAATAATTAGCTGTGGCTAGATTTAATATGAAAGGACTTGAACATTTATCGCAAAAGAGGTTTATTTTTCAGAAGACCAAACAGCAAAGCAAAGTTTCTCTTTTGCGATTCGTGAAGTGTTGAAATATTGTTCCAAAATTGGCATCACGGACTGTGTTCAACATTGCTAGTGAAGATAAAAACACGTGCACTTGTATTTCTTTTTTACTTAATCTGTACCATAAGTATTTCGTGTGTGTATATATATATTTGCAATTATTAAAGAATTTTAACTAAAAATAATGCCAAATGTTCAAATTGGTCCTAAATGTATACCCCTTAGTTCATTTTGTTCCAAGATGTTTAAAAAGTTTTAGGTCTTATAAAAATTGATTCAATAGTTGTTCACTCTTGGTCTCAAATTATTAAATGTGGTTATATCTCTCTTACTTTAAGTGTGTATGTGATGAATTTAAAGCTCTATATATATATAAGAGTTGCTTAATTTGACTTGAATTTCTCTATCTAATTGAGACGGTAAGCAAATGAGGTCAAAAAAGGTCATGAAAGTAGACGGTTTGTTTTATGATCAAACAAGTGAAACATGTCACATTTATCTCTTTTTAAGTTTAAATGCGAAAAGTTTTAAGTTTCGAGTTACTCTTAATTATGAGCTATTTTCTGCCTTTGACAAAAAAAGTCATTTTTCTATCCAGTTGAAACCGTTAAAAAATAAGGTCAAATTAGAACAAAAAGTGAGTTTGAGACCAATTTTTATAAATTTTTCTTTTTGATCCCAAACTCACTAGGGTCTGACTTAGCACTATTTGGTGATGGTCCCAACTAGGCAAAAAAATGACTCATAATTAAGAGTAACTTGTATCTCCTAACTTGTCATTCAAACCTGAAACAATAGAAATATGATAACTTCATTTATTTAATAATAAAACAATTAATCCACTTTGAGGATACTTGACATTGACTATAACTTACAATGTAAAGTAGATCAGAGTTAGTCATATTTGATACTAGTAGAAAAAACCAATTAAAAAATTATTAATTTTCAAATGAAAATCTTAATAAAATTTTCTTTATGCATAACATAAAAAGTCATATTTTGTTACTTTTTTTATAGATTTTTTAAAAAATTGTACTGATAAGTAATTGGTTAGGGTGGCCGATCGATATTCAATTTATTTTCACTATTAAGTATGAATATTTTATTAGAAAAAGAAAAAAAAAATAGAAAAATAGACTTGACTCAGGTTTTGGAACCTAAGGCCTACGTACCCTAATTAGGGATCAAAATCCACGTAGTTCGAAATTAAATTGGTAATTTGGTGATGGGTTAGAGGACTTACCTGAAATCCTCGCTTTATGACTGAAAATGGAGAATTAGAGTATTTAAATAACAAAATAACTTAGTTAGTAATTTTTTTATTTTTTACTATCAATGTCTTATATATATTCAATATTTGATATCCGTTATGGATAGATCTGAACGTGTATTCGGATACCTGTCCAAATTATCATTCCTAATATCGTCGTTCTCATCAAAATGAAACGATATTGTTTTTGTTTTATTTATAAGAAATCAAATTACGAGGATCATGACTCTCGAGAATAATAAAATAATGTGTTTGCCAACTGTTGCTGAGTCACTAATCCTAGCTTATCTTTTCCCAAAACCATTAGTTTCAGTTACGCGTTTTAATCCGCCCACTGATTGCGCCCATCGATTAAACCTAGTGATTGGTTTCTAGTTTTGTAAAACTTGTTATTACAATACTACCCTTAAACTTTAATCTTTAAAAGGCCTCACTTTCTCATTCTTGATGTACCCACTCGGTTCTCATTCTACCTCTTTACATTATTTGGTATCTTCCTACATTTCTTTCACTCTAACTTGTTTGTTAGAACAGAGGTGTCATTCTTTTAAATGTTAAATATTTTCATAAAACAAGACCTGTTGGCGTATTTGTTATTATGAGAGTGACTCAACTGTCCTTGGATTTGTTGAACTTTCCTTTCATTAAATATACGCAAACAAGTATTCATCAGTTCCCCATCATTTGTCAATGTTGCTGAGTAAGACTTAAAGTTCTAATGCAATGAATTTAGAGCTATAAATTTATTTTGATGAGTATTGTCTCTATCTAATTGGAGCCAATAACAAATTGTCAATAATAGTGAACCAACATGTTTATGTATCAAATAAATTTTCTTACTAAATATATAAGTTAATAGATAGTCGAATTGATAATTCAATGTTTTGAAAGCGCAATTTATATACTTTAGTGTCTAAAAGTAATGGAATCAATACACTACAATGTTTTTAGTCCAATTTTCAAGACAAAAGAATATTTTACGCTTTTTCAAAAAATAAAAAACTCACTCCCATTTACAATAACTGCTTCATTTTGGTGAGTGCGCATAAACAAAGAAAATGATTAATTAACCTTAAACTTAGAAAAATATAAGAAAAAAAGATTACATTATTCATATTTATTCTTTCATATTTTCAAAGGATATTTATTACAGTATTTATTTGAAGAGAGAATAGGTAGGGATAAAATTGTAAAAAGTTAATTAATGTTTTCTTAATTTTGTTAAACAACAAAAATAGACATAGAAATTCTCCTTTACTCAAGCAAATATTGTGAACCAAAAGCAGTACATAGACAATTTTTTTAAAATTTGAGTTATGAATTCATAACATGGACAGTAGTTAGATATATAATATGTAGGTAGTATAAAAAGTTGGAGTGAGGAGGAGGCTTGTTAAATCTTTGAATGGCATATTGCACACCCAACTGGGTCATCCAATTCTCACCATATTTTGGATATCTAATAATCATCTTCTTCAAGTCTCTACAAATCTTCATTGCCATCCCTATTATAAGAATGATTTCTTTGTTGAATGTTATTATTTCAATCTCTACTTTCTTTACTCCTCCAATTGACATCAACACAAGTCCATCACTTTTCAAGCTTGATCCAATTATCATAGGCATCACCTGAAATAAATTTATACCAAAAGAATATGATCAAGAAATTATGTACACGCCAATTTTGAGGGTGAGTTATCGTAAGTTTTTTATGCTTAGCAATGTACAGTTTTTCCCCTCAGTTGGTCTTTGAATTTTATATAATCTCTCCATCACACTTAAATGTGAATGTATAGGTATCTTTGAATGTGAAGAGAAATATTTCTCCTAAAGCTGAACTAGCACTAGTTTTAAAATCAATCCCTAGACTAAGATCTTATGAATAGCGAATTCACATACTTGAACCTAGAGTGGAAGAAATTTTAAAATAAAGTATAAAATTTATTTTTATCAATTTTTTATTTATAATCATAAAAAATAAATCATAAAAATGAATGTACAATTAAATTACTCTTCTATATATATAAAAATATTTACCTTTTTATCTTTATAATCTTAAAATCAGGTTAAACATAAAGTTAAAAAATTATATACTAGCTAAGATCAATAAACTTGTATATGTGTAATCCCTTGAATCTATTTAGACTTAAAGAATAAAATTTATGAATACTCAAAATATGATCATCCCTACTCACATTTCATCATGAGTGTCACGCCCTAAATTGCGGAGAATGTCGATTATGACGAAAAAAGAGGAGTCGCCACCAAATTTTATAAGAAAAATTTGGCAAAATAATTTTGGGAAAAAACTTGAGAAAAATGGTGGATAAGGCAATTTTAGAAAACTGGTTTGAACCAAAGACGGGTCCGGGAGCACATTTAATTTCTAGGGAAGGTGTCAGGCACCCTAGAAATCCCTTACAATTATAAGGTTACTCCAAAATAATTATTTAAAATAAATTTCCTAAATATTTATATTTAATTATCTCTAATCACACAACAAACATCATCGAGCCCAATATTGATAGATAAAAAATATTAAATTGCAATCACAATCAAATCATGAAAACATAAGCATTCACAATAATGAATTCACACAATTTAATAAAAGAAAAAGAAAAAAAGATGGAGAAATATACTTGACTCAGGTTTTGCAACCCAAGGCCTACGTATCCTAACTAGAGATCAAAGTCCACGCAGTTCGAAATTAAATTAGTAATTTGGAGATGGGTTAGATGACTTACCTGGAATCCTCGCTTTATGACTAAAACCCGCCAAGAAGAGAACCGGCCAAAACTGCCCAAACCTTTCAACAACCGGCAAAACCAGAGTGAATCGACGGTTCTTGGGGTTCATCAGGTTTAGCTTGATGGCTTTACAAAATCTGAAAATCGAGAGACTAATGAGATTGGGAAGGAGAAGAAGAAGAAGGGGTGAAAGAGAAACTTGAAACAGTGAAGATTGTGAGATTCAAAAAAGAATTAAGAAGACAATATGATCGATGATGAGATGATCCATGGATTTCTCTTGCTCTCTTCTTCACTTTCTCCCTCATCTTCGGTGGCCTCTATTAGCTCCTCTGCCTCCTTGGCCCCGCCAAGCATAAGGATAAGCTCGCCGCCGCCAGCCTCTTTGGTGGTTCGATCTACGAATGGGGTTGGGGCCAATCCTTCTTCTTCCCTTCACACATCTAAGAATGATAACAGTGAAGAAGGGAATTAAGAGAGAGAAAAGGTTAGATGGAAAGAATTGGTCAAAGAAGGGAAAGTTGTCAAGCACTAAAGATTGGCTAAAATATTTTTTTTGTTTTTATTTTTTCAAAAAATAAGACAAAATAGAGTTATTGTATAGGTGTTTTTTTTTGTCACAGTTATTGTATAGGTAATAGGTCTAAAGGAGGAGTTTTTTTTGGGCCAAAAAGTCTGAAGGAGGAGTTGGTGTCTATTTTTTTAAATAAAATTTCTATTTTGTTGGTATATTATTTATTAATATATTATTTATTAATTAATTTATTTATAAATGGTCCGATCCCGGTTAAACCCCCAGTTGAACCATTGAACCTTGAATCGTTGCTTTAGCCGGTTCAATGGCCGGTCCGGTTTTTAAAACCTTGGCTGAAGGCGATAAAGTTCATTTAAAAAGATAAGAGTGTAGGCTCAAAAGTATTGTACCCTCCCTACTTCTGCTTCGACTTGTTCTTCTTTTCCTATTTTCAATCAAGTTTATACTAGAGTTCACTTGACAAGAGAAGATCTTTTAGGGTTGTAACGTGGCTTGATGGGTAAATTTGATGGGTTTTGAAAGAAAAGGATAAGTAGGCCCAAACATATGTTGGATTATAACGAGGATTTTTTTTTTTGAAAAATATTGTAGCTCATGACTTTGTTTTGAAACTTTGATTTTTGAGAGGTTTCCTCTTTTGCATTTTTGCTCATTTCTTTTACTCTTTCTTTTTTGTATTGCCTTTGGCAATCTTTGTATTTCTCTTAAACTGCCTATCCGTGTAACGGTCTAGGCGAAAGCTAATATTTGTTTCTTTTGAAAGAGGAATTTTGTATTATGAGCTATTTTTGAATATAAATCCTCATTATTCCAAAGGGTTGATTTTCGTTGGTATTTTTGAAAATAAACTTTGATTGGCACAAAGGGTTTAACAATGGTGAAAACTGTATGGGATAAATGAAGAAAAATTGATCTTCTCTTGTCATTTGAAATTCTAGCATAAAAATGTCGAAAGATTACCCGTCCCCGGTGAAACCTTTTTTTTAATGTAAAAAAAACTCACTCCTGGCTCAAAAGGGGTAACTAGGGAAATCTTCATGATATTAGGGATGACAAAAATGCCTTGCATCATTGGTACAATTTTACTTGTCTGACAGTCTTTGTAATTGGCGCATGTCCTTTTAATGGGCTTTTTGGAAAAGTGGGATACTTAGAAGCTCATTGTCATGCATATGCAAAGTATTGCATTGTTTAGGTAAACCATGATTGAAGTTCATCACATGTGACAAGAGTCTTAGGACTTCTATTCCCTAAGAAGTAAGAAAAGAAGGGAAGTTGAGTAGATGGAAAATGAGAGAAAGCTAGTGAAAATGGTGTGCCCAAAAATCTTGTTCATTCTTATTGTAGTTCAACAATCATAGTTTAAAAATGAACATCTTGGGTCATCTTGCTTGCCCTAGCTTGACCATCTATGGTGCCATGCTTTTTCCACGAGTCAAAGCAACCATATGAATTTGAAATTTTTTGAAAATGTGAATGACATTTTTTATTTTGGAAAAATGTTTCCTTTGGGCTCCTTGTTCTTAACACGGTTTTATATCATTTGAAATGCTAGTGGTAGCCCAAGCCTTGTTTAAAAATGTAATCATGAAAATATTTTTTTAAAAACATTTTTTAGCGAGTCACTGTTACATATGGAAAGGTCTGCCTACTCATAGCAACAATGTGTATTTTTTTTAATGAATTTACTTTTTGGAAAATATTTATTTATTGTTTTTAGAAAGCAGACAGTTGCACGGTTACTTTAGCGTTTCGGTGTATAGCATATATGCAGACCCTTTAGATTTCTCGTGTGAACATGAGTTCAACTGGAAGATCAAAGTTGACAATTCGATGGTGGAAGATTTGCTTCTCATTATCGATGTCGTGGTTTTAATTTTTTTGAAAACCATTTGGTTCTTGATAAGAAAATTGTTACTGGGAGCTATCCCAAGTAATTATTGTCTGAACATGAGAGAAGCAATAACTCAAACTCCTTTTATGTTAAGAATCACGATTCCCAAATAAACAAGAATATTTAGAGTGGATCATGAATTTGTTAAAATTTTTTTTGAGATATGAGTTTATTTTGGAGTAGATTACTTTGTGAAAAATCTCCTTTTTTTTTTTTTAAAAAAAAAAGATTTAGTTTTGGAAAGACCATTTAGGAAATCACTTATGAAAAGCCTATTTTAGAAATGAGTTTACTCTTGAAAAAGGCTAATTAAATCAAGTTCACAAACTATTTCCTAAAGGCTTTTATTGTTATTATTATTATTATTTCCCGTTTGAGGGAAATACCAAAAGAATGTTTTTTTTTTTTTTTGAAAATTCTTTCCTTTTTGGAAAAGATGCTCATGATGATGCAACATGCTATGCAAGGAAAGTTTTTCCTCATGTGTCCTAATATGGTAGGCTCCTTAGAATTTATCACTATAGGCCATCGTACAAAGGGAAAGCCTACAAGTCTAGTATGTTCAGCTTGGTAGGTCTAAATATCCTAGAAGGTCAAAGGTCCTTGAATTTCTCTCACTTTTAAGAGTGAGAACCTCATTTCAAAGACCTTCTCACATGGAGGATATCCTCTTATTGGTCTTACCCATGCAATAGGTAACAATCAGAGGGAAATCCATAAGATCGACCTCGAGAGAAGCCTAGTCTCACAGGGAAGTCCCATAGAATCTCTTCTACTTATAGCGAATAAACCCCGGGTATAGGGGCAAGTGTGTGAGGTAATCTTGTGTTTAGTGCATATGTGTGAGTAGAGGACAATCCTAAGATTCTACGCTTCCCTCATCCACAAAAGTGGATAACTTGCAAAAGAAACACAACAGATATTAAGGTGTGTTCTTAATTTTTGTTTGTTTGTTTTTTTATTAAATATTTTATTTAAGAATTCTATTTAATAATTCTCAGGTAATCGGTGAGGTCACAAGCAGTCCCACTTAATAATCGATTTCCTTAGACAAAATTACTTTATAGAATTTCCCTTAAATAAAACAATTTTTTCCCTAGGAGTCTCTAGTTCAATTATGCCATTTTTCTGGAATTGTCGAAATGGGATGATTAAAAATAAATAAATAGGCCATTTAAAAAAAATAATTATTTTGTTGTTGGGCTTGGCTCCCAACCTATTCCCAGTAAAGTCGCCAAATTGTCACGCCCGACATTGCGGAGAATGTCTATTATGACGAAAAAAGAGGAGTCGCCACCAAATTTTATAAGAAAAATTTGGAAAAATAATTTTGGGAAAAAACTTGAGAAAAATGGTGGATAAGGTAATTTTAGAAAACTTGTTTGAACCAAAGACGAGTCCGGGAGCACATTTAATTTCTAGGGAAGGTATCAGCCACCCTAGAAATCCCTTATAATTATAAGGTTACCCCAAAATAATTATTTAAAATAAATTTCCTAAATATTTATATTTAATTATCCCTAATCACAAAACAAACATCATCAATCCCAATATTGATAGATAAAAATATTAAATTGCAATCACAATCAAATCATGAAAACATACAAGCATTCACAATTATGGATTCATACAATTTAATAAAAGAAAAAGAAAAAAAAAGGAGAAATAGAGTTTTGACATAGGTTTTGGAACCCAAGGCCTACGGAATTAGGGATCAAAGTGCACGTAGTTTGAAATTAAATTGGTAATTTGGAGATGGGTTAGAGGACTTACCTGGAATCCTCGCTTTATGACTAAAAATGGAGAAATAGAGTATTTAAATAACAAAACAACTTAGTTAGTAATTTTTTTATTTTTCACTTTCAATGTCTAATATATATTCAATATTCGATATCCGTTATGGATAGATCTGAACGTTTATTCGGATACCTATCCAAATTATCATTCATAATATCGTTGTTCTCATCATAATGAAATGATATTGTTTTTGTTTTTTTTTTATAAGAAATCAAATTATGCGGATCATGACTCTCGAGAATAATAAAATAATGCGTTTGCCAACTGTTGCTGAGTCACTAATCCTAGCTTATCTTTTCCCAAAACCACTAGTTTCAGTTACGCGTTTTAATCCGCCCACTGATTGCGCCCATCGATTAAACCTAGTGATTGGTTTTTAGTTTTGTAAAACTTGTTATTACAATACTACCCTTAAACTTTAATCTTTAAAAGGCCTCACTTTCTCATTCTTGATGTACCCACTCGGCTCTCATTCTACCTCTTTACATTATTTGGTCTCTTCCTACATTTCTTTCACTCTAACTTGTTTGTTAGAACAGAGGTGTCATTGTTTTAAATGTTCAATACTTTCATAAAACAAGACCTGTCGGCGTATTTGTTATTATGAGAGTGACTCAACTGTCCCTGGATTTGTTGAACTTTCCTTTCATTCTAAATATACGCAAACAAGTATTCATCAGTTCCCCATCATTTGTCAATGTTGCTGAGTAAGACTTAAAGTTCTATTGATTTAATCCATACACAAAAATGGATTAAATCAATAGAACTTTAAGCCTTACCCAACAACATTGACAAATGATGGCGAACTGATGAATACTTTTTTCCGTAAATTTTGGAATGAAAGGGAAGTTCAACAAATCCAGGGAAAGTTGAATCACTCTCATAATAACAAATACGCCGACTGGTTTTGTTTTATGAATGTATTTAACATTTAAAAGAACGACACCTCTGTTCTAACAAACAAGTTAGAGTGAAAGCAGTGTAGGAAGGGACCAAATAATGTAAAGAGGTAGAATGAGAACCGAGTGGCTACATCAAGAATGAGAAAGCGAGGCCTTTTAAAGATTAAAGTCTAAGGGTAGTATTGTAATAACAAGTTTTACAAAATTAGAAACCAATCACTAGGCTTAATTGATGGGCGCAATCTGTGGGCGGATTAAAACGCATAACTGAAACTAGTGATTTTGGGAAACGATTAGCTATGATTAGTGACTCAGCAACAGTTGGTAAACACATTATTTTATTATTTTCGAGAATCATTATCTTCGTAAACATGATCCACGAAACAGCGACAGCAGTGATGCAGTGGAGAAAAATCCTCTGCAAACATCAATAAAAAAGTATAAGACATGTTGCATATGATAAGTCTTTGGATATAGTGGACTATTGAGATCTTTGGAAAACAAAGACAATAGCATAAAAGTACAATAGTGGATCCATAAAAGTACACTAGAGTATGTGATATTGTATTGAGATCAAATTGTGATTGAATCTTTTGGGGGTATAAGGGGCTGGGTGGTGGCCAAATGGGGTTATAAGGGTCCAAAGTTAGTGGACACATGGTGGTGGGGATATATATAAGGGCCCGGGTGGTGGGCAACTCTATGTATGTATATATTGAGGAGGAAGTGTTTTATGTGAAATTGATTGTATATTGGGAACATTGATAAATTTTGTGATTAAAACCTTTATGGGGGTATAAGGAGCCAAGTTGTGGCCAAATGGAGTTATAAGGTCCCAAGTGAGTGGACAATTGGTTGTGGGGATATAAGGGCCCGGGTGGTGGGCAATTGGGTTTATGTTATATACGGGAGGAAGTGGTGATTTGTGCATTTGATTGTGTTTGGTTGCTGAATTTTACATTCTCTATTCCTTGGATGCAATTGAAATATTGTATATTGGGAACCTGGTTATTATTTCCCTTATGAATTGTATGATGTTTTCCAGAGTTGTTTGAATGTTTCATCTAATCTTGGGACTGTGGTTAAGTGGGAACTTGAATCCTACTGAGAATTTTCCCAAATTCTCACCCCTACTTCCCATAGGTCTTGTGATGCAGGATAGAAGAGGTTCTGGTGGTGGAGCAACTCGCGGTTCAGCTTAGGTTGTATGCTTAGTTTCCTGTGGTTTCTCTTAGCTTTTATAGTTTTTGTTGTTAGCTTTTGCTATATCTTTCCTGAAGTGAAGGTTTGTGTGGACCCTGCGTGGTCTTGTGATGGAGGCTGAGCCTTGTTTGTATTGGAATATTTAATGGAGTAAACTACCAAATTGGTCCCTGGATTATTGGCTCGCTGACAGATTGGTCCCCGAATTAAAGAAATTGACAAATAGGTCCCCGAATTTTTCTAACGAGTCAAATAGGTCCCCGAATTTTTCTAACGTTCGTCATATAGGTCCCCGAATAACATGCACAGAAGGACCTATTTGACAAATGTTAGAAAAATTCGGGGACCTATTTGACTCGTTAGAAAAATTCGGGGACCTATTTGTCAATTTTCTAAATTCGGGGACCAATCTGTCAGCAAGCCAATAATCCAGGGACCAATTTAGTAGTTTACTCATATTTAATGTATCTGGCATTATGGTTTTGTTAATGGCCAGTGAACTCCCACTTTTATGTATTACTTTATTTTGATAAGCTTTAAAGGCAGGGCTGTTTCATTAATGCTCTATATTACCTGCATTTTCTTTTAATGAATTTCTCTTTTTATCAAAAAGATACTGTCATGTTCAATATTCCAAGTCCAAGTTGAAGAGTTTGTTCCACATTGTTTACACAACATCTTTTGTAAGGATAAATGATACTTATAAGTTATCAACTCAATATATTCAATAGAACTATAGATTAATAAAATAAATTTAATTTGACAAAAAAAATACTACTTGAAGACCATTACAATGTCATCATTAAACGAAAATTTTGTTTCTCACAATGTAGAAGCAAGATTGACCTTGTAAAAAGATGGAAAGAATATAATATTATACATACATTAATACAATTTAGCATGAATTGAAAATGATTGAATGAGAAATTAAAGACAATGTAAATGGGAGACAAAGTATATATGATAACCCAATATGATCAAATTAAATTAGAATAACACGAGACTAACACAATCACAATCTTCAATACGCTTTAAGATTTGTATCATCTTGTTAAGCCACCATCTCTAACAATTATGAAAACTTATAAATATGCTAAATGAATTTCTACCTTATAACTTTTTATAAATTTTAATAGACACTCCTGCTACTAGCAATGGTCATTGATGCTATAAGTAAAAGTAATTAAAGTTATGCACTTGGACTTTAATTATATTTCATGATTAATAAAAAATATATATATTAGCAATAGTTTGAGGGAAAAGAATTTGGATATCTGTCAATTTTTTTTTTAGAAAATATAAAACTAATTTTGATTTTTTGAAAAATTTAAAAATAGTCAACAAGACTTATTTTGAAAAACTGGTTCTTAAAAGTATAAACGGGCTAAGTCTATTTGGTTTATAGTGAAAATACAAAACACCTTAAAAAGTCTCAAATTGAAAGTTATCTTATACTAATTATAGAAATGGATATATATATAGCCTATAGTTTTATTAAAATTATTTAACTTAAATAAAACAAAAACTAAATAAAAAGAAAGAAAATCATAAAAAAAATAAAGCATAGAAAGAAAATAGAAACAGACCATAAAAAGCAATAAATAAAAATAAAATAAAAGAATAAATTAAAATGAACCGATAGAGAAAGGAGTCTTACCTCTTGAGGCGAGATAACATTAAATAAGTTGGAGGCTCGATCTTGAATTATGATAGATTTAGCCCTTCCAAGGATTAGTATGTGTTGTGAGAAGAGATGGAGAGATCTATTTATAGATAGGTGGTGGGAGAATACTTCTAAATCTAAGCGATGTGGGACTAAAGTCGCCTTCCTTCAACTTCATTCTCACCTACATCTTCATCTCCACTTAAAGTCACCCAACAAATATCCAGGGAAATGGGGGGATTCAATTCACAAATTTGCATAGAGAATTATAGATATAAAGGGGGTCAATATCAAGAGTTTATTTCCAAGCGCTCATATTAACCCATTTCACCATCATCTTGAGGTGGTAAGGTACATGGGGGGTACCAAATTGAAAGAAAAAAACACCAAATATGAGTTCAATGGCATGTAGCCCTTTTCAGATGCGACATGGGAGGCACATTGACGTCTTCGATTTGGGGTTGCTTGTTGATGTTGTAGAGGACCTTGACGAGGGTTTCAGAGAAGGGTCAACCATTAACGATGGCTTCGTGGACTATGTGGGCTTCGTGGCCTCAGGGACATGGATTTTCTTGGTGTCCTTCATGAAATCAATATGGATTCTGATCTCTCTGTTCTGTGACCATATGGGTGGTGATGAAGATGTTTATGGGGATGAAGTAAAGGAATGAGACAATGAGAGTGTGAAGTACAGAAGGAACATTTTTATTTTATTTGATAATTTATGATGAAGTATCATCCAACTTAGCATTTTCCATCCTTCGTTTAACAAAAAGGATAATGGAGGGAGTTAAATTGCACATTATATAAAGTTCAGGGCTTCATATGTCAAGTTTTAAAGTTTAGCGAAGTAAATCAAACATGGCCTACAGTTCAGCGAGGTTTCTTACGTTTTAGCCAATATACAAAACATGTAAAAAAACACATGGTAACATAACTTTTATGAACATGTTGCCCTAGCCTCTTTTGAACTTTTTCTCTATATATTGAAACAATTGTCTCCTGAAAAAACCAATTATCTCCTCAATTATTTTGGCATTTATTACAAATTTTTACTTCCTTAAGTATACCTAGATAAATGCAACTTTCTATTAATAACAAAATCTAATTTCATTATTAGATTTACTTAAATGAAATATAATTAAAAAGAGAAACATAATAATACAGAAAATCAAGGCCTCTTAGCTTGTTTTGTCTCAATTTATGTAATTTCTTCATTTGTCTATCATTTTTAAGTAAGTAATAAATATTATTGATATTTGATATATCGAGGCCTTTCTAGATTATGCAAAACGTGTTGGCGTACTTGTTGTCAATTATTTATTACGCTTGATTGAAAATTAATTACAAATATTTTTATTTCATATGAAGACTATCTTTAATTTATAAAAATTAAAATACAAGGGAGAATGTATGTTAACAAAAAATTAATAGTTTTATTTTATATGTAACAGATATATAAAATTTAAATGATAAGAAACCGAATTAGATTGACATAGCGGAAGCAAGAAAAATGTGAATAAGGAAGGAAGTTGAGTCATTACAAAACTGAAGGAGCAAAGTGTGAGACAATTCAAATGTTACTTTTATTTCAATCCTGTTCTATGGCAGTGACCTGGCTCGTCGTAAGGCAGTCAAATAATCGGAATTGATGCACTATGGAGGTGCAATCTGGGTTATTTTTCTTGAGGAACTTTCTTGGATAGTTTAATCCTAAGTAGTGCTAAATTCTTACTAATTAGGTGAAACCAAAGGAAATGTTGTTAACAAAAAATTTAATAGTTTTATTTTATATGTAACAGATATATAAAATTTAAATGATAAGAAGTCGAATTAGATTGACATAGCGGAAGCAAGAAAAATGTGAATAAGGAAGGAAGTTGAGTCATTACAAAACTAAAGGAGCAAAGTGTGAGACAATTCAAATATTACTTTTATTTCAATCTTGTTCTATGGCAGTGACCTGGCTCGTCGTAAGGCAATCAAATAATCGGAATTGATGCACTATGGAGGTGCTATCTGGGTTATTTTTCTTGAGGAACTTTCTTGGATAGTTTAATCCTAAGTAGTGCTAAATTCTTACTAATTAGGTGAAACCAAAGGAAATGTTGTTTGAGAATTATCTATGTATTTATGGAAGAATTAAACAAGCACTAAATGGTTTTGTTGTTTTTAGTTATAAGTACTAAAATGTACTACGCTAGAAAAGATACGAAAACCATATCTAGCAACCGAATATACCTTTTAGAGCAACCGAATCTAGCAATCATCCCTAACAATTGATAAATGGGAGCATCTCATACTAATCATCCTAAGGTAGTCACTAACCAAGTGACTTGGATTAACAAACTAATTATGAACACACCTCAAACAAGATAAATTAATAACTAGAAATGAAATTCCCATTGCAATGATGATTTGAAGCATAAACCAAGAGTATAACAACAAAGTAATTGTACCAACTACAAAGCTATCACACTACAAGTCACAATTCTCATGATGATTAACATCAACCCTAAGAATTTCAACATGTGTGAATGGAAATATTACATCCAGTGACGGAGCTAGAAACTAAATATAGTGGGGGCAAAAGGGACGAAATTGAAAGAAAAAATGATCATGTAGGGAAGAAAATGTATTTTTAGCCACCCTCAATAAGTAAACTATTAAAAAATGGAGGTTGCAGGAACGGGGAGTCGAACCCCTGACAAAGATTGTAGGGATAGTGAAATGACCACCAAGCCACAAATCACACTACATAGATTTGTCTAACTAAATTATATATGTTAATGAAATTTTGGGGGGGCCATGGCCCCCACTGGCCCCCTAGCTCCGTCCCTGATTACATCAAACTCTCAAGTTCAACAACACAACCAAAATTTACTTCAAAGTTTCACAATCCTAACCAAGAATTACGGAAAACTAAGATGAAACCCTATTGAGAATGAGAAAACTCCCTCAAATGTTGCTCCTAGCTCAAGTTAGACTCCATTGCTCCACCGGGTGAAGATGCTCAGCTGTTCATGGTGCAAAGAGAAGCTCCACCAAGCCCCAAACGAGCCAACATAACCATTGCAACCAGGAGAAGCTTCAAAGTGATGAAAATGGTAAAATGTGAAGAAGAGGGAGATGGAATTCGTTGGTGAGCCTACCCCTGAGGAAAGAAACCCCAAACCTCCAGAAATTAGTTTATTCCCGAATCATGACGAGTTGGACTGGGCCTCCATGAAGAAAATCTGGTTTTGGGTTTAAAAAAATGCAACTCTGCACGCAGGTCTACCATGGG
Organism: Chamaecrista fasciculata; assembly: GCA_003254925.1. Taxonomy (NCBI): domain Eukaryota; kingdom Viridiplantae; phylum Streptophyta; class Magnoliopsida; order Fabales; family Fabaceae; genus Chamaecrista; species Chamaecrista fasciculata. Next base: position 100,687 of record QANZ01006359.1, read on the forward strand.
CTTCCACAAATAGCTACCAACTGGCGCACCAAACTGGCGACGCAGAAAATCGGTCCAAATTCAGCATCTTGATTCCTAGCTCAGCTTCTTGTATCCTGGGCTCCTCTTTGACATTTCCAATGCTTAGGAACTCATTTACACCTCCCAAAAACCAAAGACTAAGTTGTTTCTTAAGATATAATAAATCAAACAAGTTATACACCATAAAAATCACAAAATGCTCACAACTTAATCAAATTAAGCATCAAACCTCATGGTGCCATGTTCGAAATTAAATTGGTAATTTGGAGATAGGTTAGAGGACTTACCTGGAATCCTCGCTTTATGACTGAAAATGGAGAATTGGAGTATTTAAATAACAAAACAACTTAGATAGTAATTTTTTTATTTTTCACTATCAATGTCTTATATATATTCAATATTTGACATCAAGTATGGATAGATTTGAACGTGTATTCAGATACCTGTCCAAATTATCATTCCTAATATCGTCGTTCTCATCATAATGAAACAATATTGTTTTTGTTTTTTTATAAGAAATCAAATTACGAGGATCATGGCTCTCCAGAATAATAAAATAATGCGTTTGCCAACTGTTGCTGAGTCACTAATCCTAGCTTATCTTTTCCCAAAACCACTAGTTTCAGTTACGCGTTTTAATCCGCCCACTGATTGCGCCCATCGATTAAACCTAGTGATTGGTTTCTAGTTTTGTAAAACTTGTTATTACAATACTACCCTTAAACTTTAATCTTTAAANTCATAATTAATGAAACGATATTGTTTTTGTTTTTTTATAAGAAATCAAATTACGAGCATCATGACTCTCCAGAATAATAAAATAATGCGTTTTCCAAGTGTTGCTGAGTCACTAATCCTAGCTTATCTTTTCCCAAAACCACTAGTTTCAGTTACGCGTTTTAATCCGCCCATTGATTGCGCCCATTGATTAAACCTAGTGATTGGTTTCTAGTTTTGTAAAACTTGTTATTACAATACTACCCTTAAACTTTAATCTTTAAAAGGCCTCAGTTTTTCATTCTTGATGTACCCACTCGGTTCTCATTCTACCTCTTTACATTATTTGGTCCCTTCCTACATTTCTTTCACTCTAACTTGTTTGTTAGAACAAAGGTGTCATTCTTTTAAATGTTAAATATTTTCATAAAACAAGACCTGTCGGCGTATTTGTTATTATGAGAGTGACTCAACTGTCCCTGGATTTGTTGTACTTTCCTTTCATTCTAAATGTACGCAAACAAGTATTCATCAGTTCCCCATCATTTGTCAATGTTGCTGAGTAAGGCTTAAAGTTCTACTGATTTAATCCATACACAAAAATGGACTAAATCAATAGAACTTTAAGTCTTACCCAGCAACATTGACAAATGATGGGGAACTGATGAATACTTTTTTGCGTACATTTAGAATGAAAGGGAAGTTCAAAAAATCCAGGGAAAGTTGAATCACTCTCATAATAACAAATATGCTGATAGGTTTTGTTTTATGAAAGTATTTAACATTTAAAAGAAGGACACATCTGTTGTAACAAACAAGTTAGAGTGAAAGAAATGTTGGAAGGGACCAAATAATGTAAAGAGGTAGAATGAGAACTGAGTGGGTACATCAAGAATGAGAAAGTGAGGCCTTTTAAAAATTAAAGTCTAAGGGTAGTATTGTAATAACAAGTTATAAAAAACTAGAAACCAATCACTAGGCTTAATCGATGGGCGCAATCAGTGGGCGGATTAAAATGCATAACTGAAACTAGTGATTTTGGGAAAAGATAAGCTAGGATTAGTGACTCAGCAATAGTTGGTAAACACATTATTTTATTATTTTTGAGAATCATTATCCTCGTAATCATGATCCACGAAACAGCGGCAGCGGTGATGCAGTGGAGAAAAATCCTCTGCAAACATCAATAAAAAAGTATAAGACATGTGGCACATGATAAGTCTTTGGATATAGTGGAAGATTGAGATCTTTGGAAAACAAAGACAATAACATAAAAGTACAATAGAGGATCCATAAAAGTACAATAGAGTATGTGATATTGTATTGAGATCAAATTGTGATTGAATTTTTTGGGGGTATAAGGGGCTGGGTGGTGGCCAAATGGGCTTATAAGGGTCCCAAGTTAGTGGACACATGGTGGTGGGGATATAAGGGCCCGGGTAGTGGGCAACTCTATGTATGAATATATTAAGGAGGAAGTGTTTTATGTGAAATTGATTGTATATTGGGAACATTGATAAATGATGTGATTGAAATCTTTATGGGGGTATAAGGAGCCAAGTTGTGGCCAAATGGGGTTATAAGGGTCCCAAGTGAGTGGACAATTGGTGGTGGGGATATAAGGGCCCGGGTGGTGGGCAATTGTGTTTATGTTATATACGGGAGGAAGTGGTGATTTGTGCATTTGATTGTGTTTGGTTGCTGAATTTTACATTCTCTATTCCTTGGATGCAATTGAAATATTGTATATTGGGAACCTGGTTATTATTTCCCTTATGAATTGTATGATGTTTTCCAGAGTTGTTTGAATGTTTCATCTAATCTTGGGACTGTGGTTAATTGAGAACTTGAATCCTACTGAGAATTTTCCCAAATTCTCACCCCTACTTCCCATAGATCTTGTGATGCAGAGGATAGAAGAGGTTCTGGTGGTGGAGCAACTGGCAATCCAGCTTAGGCTGTATGCTTAGTTTCCTGTGGTTTCTCTTAGCTTTTATAGTTTCTGTTGTTAGCGTTTGCTATATCTTTCCTGAAGTTAAGGTTTGTGTGGACCCTGCGTGGTCTTGTGATGGAGGCTGAGCCTTGTTTGTATTGGAATATTTAATGTATCTAGCATTATGGTTTTGTTAATGGCCAGTGAACTCCCACTTTTATGTATTACTTTATTTTGATAAGCTTTAAAGGCAGGGATGTTTCATCATGAAACGAAAATTTTTGTTTCTCACAATGTAGAAGCAATATTTTCCTTGTAAAAAGATGGAAAGAATCTAATATTATACATACATTAATAAAATTTAGCATGAATTGAAAATGATTGAATGAGAAATTAAAGACAATGTAAATGGGAGACAACGTATGTATGATAACCCAATATGATCAAATTAAATTAGAATAACACGAGACTAACACAATCACAATCTTCAATACGCCTTAAGATTTGTATCATGTTGTTAAGCCACCATCTCTAACAATTATCAAAACTTATCGATATGCTAAATGAATTTCTACCTTATAACTTTTTATAAATTTTAATAGACACTCCTGCTACTAGCAATTGTCGTTGATGCTACAAGTAAAAGTAATTAAAGTTATGCACTTGAATTTTTATTATGTTTCATGATTAATAAAAAATATATATATTAGCAATAGTTTGAGGGAAAAGAAATTGGATTTCTGTCATTTTTTTTTAGAAAATATAAAACTAATTTTGATTTTTAGAAAATATAAAACTAATTTTGATTTTTTAGAAAATATCCTATAGTTTTATTAAAATTATTTAACTTAAATAAAACAAAAACTAAATAAAAAGAAAGAAAAACATAAAAAAATAAAGCATAGAAAGAAAATAGAAACAGACCATAAAAAGCAATAAATAAAAATAAAATAAAAGAATAAAATAAAATGAACCGATAGAGAAAGGAGTCTTACCTCTTGAGGCGAGATAACATTAAAGAAGTTGGAGGCTCGATCTTGAATTATGGTAGATTTAGCCCTTCCAAGGATTAGTATGTGTTGTGAAAAGAGATGGAGAGATCTATTTATAGATAGGTGGTGGGAGAATACTTCTAAATCTAAGCGATGTGGGACTAAAGTCGCCTTCCTTCAACTTCATTCTCACCT
>QANZ01006359.1:106183-165960 GCA_003254925.1 Chamaecrista fasciculata
AAATTCTTTCCTTTTTGGAAAAGATGCTCATGATGATGCAACATGCTATGCAAGGAAAGTTTTTCCTCATGTGTCCTAATAAGGTCGGCTCCTTAGAATTTATCACTATAGGCCATCGTACAAAGGGAAAGTTTATAAGTCTAGTATGTGCAGCTTGGTAGGTCTAAATATCCTAGAAGGTCAAAGCTCCTTGAATTGCTCTCACATTTAAGAGTGAGAACCCCATTACACAAACCTTCTCACATGGAGGATATCCTCTCATAGGTCTGGCCCATGCAATAGGTAACAATCAATGCGAAATCCATAGGATCGACCTCGAGAGAAGCCTAGTCTCACAGGGAAGTCCAATAGGATCTCTTCAACTTATGGTGAATGAACCCCGGGTATAGGGGCAAGTGTGCGAGGTAATATTGTGTTTAGTGCATAAGTGTGAGTAGAGGGCAATCCTAAGATTCTACGCTTCCCTCATCCACAACAGTGGATAACTTGCAAAAGAAACACAATAGATATTAAGGTGTGTTCTTAATTTTTTTTTGTTTTTTTTATTAAATATTATATTTAAGAATTCTATTTAATAATTCTCAGGTAATCGGTGAGGTCACAAGCGGACCCCCTTAATAACCTGTTTCCTTAGACAGAATTACTTTATAGAATTTCCCTAAAATAAAACATTTTTTTCCCTAGGAGTCTCTAGTTCAATTATGCCTTTTTTTTGGAATTTTCGAAATGGGATGATTAAAAATAAATAAATAGGCCATTTAAAAAAATGGTGGATAAGGGAATTTTAGAAAACTTATTTGAACCAAAGACGAGTCCGGGAGCACATTTAATTTCTAGGGAAGGTGTGAGGCACCCTAGAAATCCCTTATAATTATAAGGTTACCCCAAAATAATTATTTAAAATAAATGGCCTAAATATTTATATTTAATAATCTCTAATCACAAAACAAACATCATCGAGCCCAATATTGATAGATAAAAATATTAAATTACAATCACAATCAAATCATGAAAACATACAAGCATTCACAATAGTGGATTCACACAATTTTATAAAAGAAAAAGAAAAAAAATGGAGAAATGGACTTGACTCAGGTTTTGAAACCCAAGGCCTACGTACCCTAATCAGGGATCAAAGTCCACGTAGTTCGAAATTAAATTGGTAATTTGGAGATAGGTTAGAGACTTACCTGGAATCCTCGCTTTATGACTGAAAATGGAGAATTGGAGTATTTAAATAACAAAACAACTTAGTTAGTAATTTTTTTATTTTTCACTATCAATGTCTTATATATATTCAATATTTGATATCCAGTATGGATAGATTTGAACGTGTATTCGGATACCTGTCCAAATTATCATTCATAATATCGTCGTTCTCATCATAATGAAACGATATTGTTTTTGTTTTTTTATAAGAAATCAAATTACGAGGATCATGACTCTCCAGAATAATAAAATAATGCATTTGCCAAAGATCTCAATCTTCCACTATATCCAAAGACTTATCTTTTGCCGCATGTCTTATACTTTTTTATTGATGTTTGCAGAGGATTTTTCTCCACTGCATCACCGCTGCCGCTGTTTCATGGATCATGATTACGAGGATAATGATTCTCAAAAATAATAAAATAATGTGTTTACCAACTGTTGCTGAGTCACTAATCCTAGCTTATCTTTTCCCAGAATCACTAGTTTCAGTTATGCGTTTTAATCCGCCCACTGATTGCGCCCATCGATTAAGCCTAGTGATTGGTTTCTAATTTTTTATAACTTGTTTTTACAATACTACCCTTAGACTTTAATTTTTAAAAGGCCTCACTTTCTCATTCTTGATGTACCCACTCAGTTCTCATTCTACCTCTTTACATTATTTGGTCCCTTCCTACATTTCTTTCACTCTAACTTGTTTGTTACAACAGAGGTNAAAACTTGTTATTACAATACTACCCTTCAACTTTAATCTTTAAAAGGCCTCACTTTCTCATTCTTGATGTACCCACTTGGTTCTCATTCTACCTCTTTACATTATTTGGTCCCTTCCTACATTTCTTTCACTCTAACTTGTTTGTTAGAACAGAGGTGTCATTCTTTTAAATGTTAAATACTTTCATAAAACAAGACCTGTCGGCGTATTTGTTATTATGAGAGTGACTCAACTGTCCCTGGATTTGTTGTACTTTCCTTTCATTCTAAATGTACACAAACAAGTATTCATCAGTTCCCCATCATTTGTCAATGTTGCTGAGTAAGGCTTAAAGTTCTACTGATTTAATCCATACACAAAAATGGATTAAATCAATAGAACTTTAAGTCTTACCCAGCAACATTGACAAATGATGGGGAACTAATGAATACTTTTTTGCGTACATTTGGAATGAAAGGGAAGTTCAACAAATCCAGGGAAAGTTGAATCACTCTCATAATAACAAATATGCTGATAGGTTTTGTTTTATGAAAGTATTTAACATTTAAAAGAACGACACCTCTGTTGTAACAAACAAGTTAGAGTGAAAGAAATGTAGGAAGGGACCAAATAATGTAAAGAGGGAGAATGAGAACTGAGTGGGTACATCAAGAATGAGAAAGTGAGGCCTTTTAAAAATTAAAGTCTAAGGGTAGTATTGTAATAACAAGTTATAAAAAACTAGAAACCAATCACTAGGCTTAATCGATGGGCGCAATCAGTGGGAGGATTAAAACGAATAACTGAAACTAGTGATTTTGGGAAAAGATAAGCTAGGATTAGTGACTTAGCAATAGTTGGTAAACACATTATTTTATTATTTTTGAGAATCATTATCCTCGTAATCATGATCCACGAAACAGCGGCAGCGGTGATGCAGTGGAGAAAAATCCTCTGCAAACATCAATAAAAAAGTATAAGACATGTGGCACATGATAAGTCGTTGGATATAGTGGAAGATTGAGATCTTTGGAAAACAAAGACAATAGCATAAAAGTACAATAGAGGATCCATAAAAGTACAATAGAGTATGTGATATTGTATTGAGATCAAATTGTGATTGAATTTTTTGGGGGTATAAGGGACTGGGTGGTGGCCAAATGGGCTTATAAGGGTCCCAAGTTAGTGGACACATGGTGGTGGGGATATAAGGGCCCGGGTAGTGGGCAACTCTATGTATGAATATATTAAGGAGGAAGTGTTTTATGTGAAATTGATTGTATATTGGGAACATTGATAAATGTTGTGATTGAAACCTTTATGGGGGTATAAGGAGCCAAGTTGTGGCCAAATGGGGTTATAAGGGTCCCAAGTGAGTGGACAATTGGTGGTGGGGATATAAGGGCCCGGGTGGTGGGCAATTGTGTTTATGTTATATACGGGAGGAAGTGGTGATTTGTGCATTTGATTGTGTTTGGTTGCTGAGTTTTACATTCTCTATTCCTTGGATGCAATTGAAATATTGTATATTGGAAACCTGGTTATTATTTCCCTTATGAATTGTATGATGTTTTCCAGAGTTGTTTGAATGTTTCATCTAATCTTGGGAATGTGGTTAAGTGAGAACTTGAATCCTACTGAGAATTTTCCCAAATTCTCACCCCTACTCCCATAGATCTTGTGATGCAGGATAGAAGTGGTTCTGGTGGTGGAGCAATTGGCAGTCCAGCTTAGGCTGTATGCTTAGTTTCCTGTGGTTTCTCTTAGCTTTTATAGTTTTTGTTGTTAGCGTTTGCTATATCTTTCCTGAAGTTAAGGTTTGTGTGGACCCTGCGTGGTCTTGTGATGGAGGCTGAGCCTTGTTTGTATTGGAATATTTAATGTATCTAGCATTATGGTTTTGTTAATGGCCAGTGAACTCCCACTTTTATGTATTACTTTATTTTGATAAGCTTTAAAGGCAGGGATGTTTCATTAATGCTCTATATTACCTGCATTTTCTTTTAATGAATTTCTCTTTTTATGAAAAAGATACTGTCATTTTCAATATTCCAAGTCCAAGTTGAAGAGTTTGTTCCACAATGTTTACACAACATCTTTTGAAAGGATAAATGATACTTATAAGTTATCAACTCAATATATTCAATAGACCTATAGATTAATAAAACAAATTTAATTTGACAAAAAAATACTACTTGAAGACCATTACAATGTCATCATTAAACGAAAATTTTTGTTTCTCACAATGTAGAAGCAATATTTTCCTTGTAAAAAGATGGAAAGAATCTAATATTATAAATACATTAATAAAATTTAGCATGAATTGAAAATGATTGAATGACAAATTAAAGACAATGTAAATGGGAGACAACGTATATATGATAACCCAATATGATCAAATTAAATTAGAATAACACGAGACTAACACAATCACAATCTTCAATACGCCTTAAGATTTGTATCATGTTGTTAAGCCACCATCTCTAACAATTATCAAAACTTATCGATATGCAAAATGAATTTCTACCTTATAACTTTTTATAAATTTTAATAGACACTCCTGCTACTTGCAATTGTCGTTGATGCTACAAGTAAAAGTAATTAAAGTTATGCACTTGAATTTTTATTATGTTTCATGATTAATAAAAAATATATATATTAGCAATAGTTTGAGGGAAAAGAAATTGGATTTCTGTCATTTTTTTTTTAGAAAATATACAACTAATTTTGATTTTTTGANATTTTTTCTTAGAAAATATAAAACTAATTTTGATTTTTTGAAAAATTTAAAAATAGTCAACAAGACTTATTTTGAAAAACTGGTTCTTAAAAGTATAAACGGGCTAAGTCTATTTGGTTTATAGTGAAAATATAAAACACCTTAAAAAGCCTCAAATTGAAAGTTATCTTATACTAATTATAGAAATGGATATATATATATATCCTATAGTTTTATTAAAATTATTTAACTTAAATAAAACAAAAACTAAATAAAAAGAAAGAAAAACATAAAAAAATAAAGCATAGAAAGAAAATAGAAACAGACCATAAAAAGCAATAAATAAAAATAAAATAAAAGAATAAAATAAAATGAACCGATAGAGAAAGGAGTCTTACCTCTTGAGGCGAGATAACATTAAAGAAGTTGGAGGCTCGATCTTGAATTATGGTAGATTTAGCCCTTCCAAGGATTAGTATGTGTTGTGAGAAGAGATGGAGAGATCTATTTATAGATAGGTGGTGGGAGAATACTTCTAAATCTAAGCGATGTGGGACTAAAGTCGCCTTCCTTCAACTTCATTCTCACCTGCATCTTCATCTCCAGTTAAAGTCACCCAACAAATATCCGTCGAAATGGGGGGATTCAATTCACAAATTTGCATAGAGAAATATAGATATAAGGGGATCAATATCAAGAGTTTATTTCCAAGCGCTCATATTAGCCCATTTCACCATCATCTTGAGGTGGTAGGGTACATGGGGGGCACCAAATTGAAAGAAAAAAACGCCAAATCTGAGTTCAATGGCATGTAGCCCTTTCCAGATGCGACATGGAAGGCACGTTGATGTCTTCGATTTGGGGTTGCTTGTTGATGTTGTAGAGGACCTTGACGAGGGTTTCAGAGAAGGGGCAGCCATTAACGATGGCTTCGTGGACTATGTGGGCTTCGTGGCCTCAGGGAGATGGATTTTCTTGGTGTTCTTGATGAAATCAATATGGATTCTGATCTCTCTGTTTTGTGACCTTATGGGTGGTGATGAAGATGTTTATGGGGATGAAGTCATGGAAGGAGACAATAAGGGTGTGAAGTACAAAAGGAACATTTTTATTTTATTTCATAATTTATGATGAAGTGTCATCCAACTCAGCATTTTCCATCCTTCGTTTAACAAAAAGGATAATGGAGGGAGTTAAATTGCACATTATATAAAGTTCAGGGCTTCATATATCAAGTTTTAAAGTTTAGCGAAGTAAATCAAACATGGCCTACAGTTCAGCGGGGTTTCTTGCATTTTAGCCAATATACAATAGCATGTAAAAAAACACATGGTAACATAATTTTTATGAACATGTTGTCCTAGCCTCTATTGACTTTTTCTCTATATATTGAAACTATTATGTCCTGAAAAAACCAATTATCTCCTAAATTCTTTTGACATTTATTACAAATTTTTACTTTCTTAAGTATACCTAGATAAATGCAACTTTCTATTAATAACAAAATCTAATTTCATTATTAGATTTACTTAAATGAAATATAATTAAAAAGAGAAACATAATAATACAGAAAATCAAGGCCTCTTAGCTTGTTTTGTCTCAATTTATGTAATTTCTTCATTTGTCTATCATTTTTAAGTAAGTAATAAATATTATTGATATTTGATATGTCGAGGCCTTTCTAGATTATGCAAAACGCGTTGGCGTACTTGTTGTCAATTATATATTACGCTTGATTGAAAATTAATTACAAATATTTTTATTTCATATGAAGACTATCTTTAATTTATACAAATTAAAATACAAGGGAGAATGTATGTTAACAAAAAATTAATAGTTTTATTTTATATGTAACAGATATATAAAATTTAAATGATAAGAAACCGAATTAGATTGACATAGCGGAAGCAAGAAAAATGTGAATAAGGAAGGAAGTTGAGTCATTACAAAACTGAAGGAGCAAAGTGTGAGACAATTCAAATATTACTTTTATTTCAATCTTGTTCTATGGCAGTGACCTAGCACGTCGTAAGGCAGTCAAATAATCAGAATTGATGCACTATGGAGGTGCAATCTGGGTTGTTTCTCTTGAGGAACTTTCTTGGATAGTTTAATCCTAAGTAGTGCTAAATTCTTACTTATTAGGTGAAACCAAAGGAAATGTTGTTGGAGAATTATCTATGTATTTATGGAAGAATTAAACAAGCACTAAATGGTTTTGTGGTTTTTAGTTATAAGTACTAAAATGTACTACACTAGAAAAGATACGAAAACCAAATCTAGCAACCGAATATACCTTTTAGAGCAACCGAATCTAGCAATCATCACTAACAATTGATAAATGGGAGCATCTCATACTAATCATCCTAAGGTAGTCACTAACCAAGTGACTTGGATTAACAAACTAATTATGAACACACCTCAAACAAGATAAATTAAGAACTAGAAATGAAATTCCCATCGCAATGATGATTTGAAGCATAAACCAAGAGTATAACAACAAAGTAATTGTACCAACTACAAAGCTATCACACTACAAGTCACAATTCTCATGATTAACATCAAACCTAAGAATTTCAACATGTGTGAATGGAAATATTACATCAAACTCTCAAGTTCAACAACACAGCCAAAATTTACTTCAAAGTTTCACAGTCCTAACTAAGAATTACGGAAAACTAAGACGAAACCCTAGTGAGAATGAGAAAACTCCCTCAAATGTTGCTCCTGGCTCAAGTTTGACTCCATTGCTCCACCGAGTGAAGATGCTCAGCTGTTCATGGTGCAAAGAGAAGCTCCACCAAGCCCCAAACGAGCCAACATAGCCATTGCAACCAAGAGAAGCTTCAAAGTGATGAAAATGGTAAAATGTGAAGAAGAGGGAGATGTAATTCGTTGGTTAGCCTACCCCTGAGGAAAGAAACCCTAAACCTCCAGAAATTAGTTTATTCCCGAATCATGACGAGTTGGACTGGGCCTCCATGAAGAAAATCTGGTTTTGGGTTTTAAAAAATGCAACTCTGCACGCAGGTCTACCATGGGCTTCGACAAATAGCTAGCAACTGGCGCACTAAACTGGCGAAGTAGAAAATCGGTCCAAATTCAGCATCTTGATTCCTAGCTCGGCTTCTTGTATCCTGGGCTCCTCTTTGACATTTCCAATGCTTAGGAACTCATTTACACCTCCCAAAAACCAAATACTAAGTTGTTTCTTAAGATATAATAAATCAAACAAGTTATACACCATAAAAATCACAAAATGCTCACAACTTAATCAAATTAAGCATCAAACCTCATGGTGCCATCTTCTATCACTTAAGATAAAAAAGACATGCAATTAGCTTCCAAATGAACATAAAATGCCTTAAAATGATAATGAAATGCATGATAGAATATGGTAGATCAGGCAGCCTCAATTTGTACAGGCCAAGACAAATTAGATATGACCATTTTCTTATAAGGTTTCTTTTCCTTGAACGTTGAGTCTTGTGGACTCACAATACAAAAAAAAAAGAGTTAGAGATAAATCATAAAGGTCCACTTATGTTTAGACAAACCATACTCGAGGTAGAGAAGATTAAAAATAGACAAATCACAATGGTCCACTCACGCTTAATTAAACANTGTACAGGCCAAGACAAATCAGATATGACAATTTTCTTATAAGGTTTCTTTTCCTTGAACGTTGAGTCTTGTGGACTCACAATACAAAAAAAAAGAGTTAGAGATAAATCATAAAGGTCCACTTATGTTTAGACAAACCATACTCGAGGTAGAGAAGATTAAAAATAGACAAATCACAATGGTCCACTCACGCTTAATTAAACAGATTGATCACAATTTAACCTTATTGAAGTTTTAGTTTTGAATACAAGAGTCTTCAATTAGAGTGCACTCTATTATGGTTGTAAGATCTTTGGATGTAGAATGGTGATTTGGGAGAGATTAAGGTAGTATTAGAAGTCTTCAGTGTTTTAGAGTTTTTGGCAAATTTTAGGCCTATATTGAGAGTTTTTAGATTAGAACTTCTAGAAAGGCTCTACAACAGAATTTCTTTTCTTCCCCATCGACTTTCTAAAATTCAAAAATGAACTTTTCCATTCTAGGGTTTGAGTTGTTTTCTTATATTTTTGTCATCAAATTTTTGCTTGTTTCTTGACATTAGTTTAATCATTGAACTACACCCTTCATACTTCCCACCTCCATGTTCATCTTGGAAGTCTACAAGTTTGGACAAACTCCTCTATTCTCCATTTTTGGCCATAGTAGAAGTACGTCTGGAAAGCATCAACTTCTTCATTGTTTCTTAATTTTATTTGTTGGAATTTACTCTTTGATGATAGTATATAATGTTTGGAATCTTTAGAAGCTACTAAATCACCACAATAGTAAGTTTTGGGACTGTTTTTACTCTAAGGTTCAAAACTGACGAAAATTTAGAAGATTTGGGAATTTTGACAAAATCTCTTTATTTTCTTGAAATTAATAGTTTGAATGAGTTTAATGGACAATAAAAATAATTTCTAATGCATTGGTTCAAATTTACAATGTGAATTTTGAAATTCGGTTATCATGCATAAAACTTTAAAGTTGCATTTTTGTCCCTATGGATGTTTTTGATAGTTTTAATGAACTAAATGTAATCCTTTGAGATTATCGAGAGTTTGATATAATAATCTTGAATTTAAAATGTGGTAATTATGTGTTCAATTCAAGTTTCGATGAAATAAATCGTCAAGTTTGTGGTATTCGCCAATTTTATTGGATTTGAAACTTGCTGGTGACTCTTTTAGAACTTATCGATTTTACAACGTTGTTAAAGCTCCCAAATTGATACCCAAGCCTCTTGTTGAACCCTTGGCTAAGATGGTAGGATTTTATGTGGGTGTAGGAAATGGTAGGATAAGTGCTTGATTAGTCACTTGGGAAAGGATCCAACATGCCAAATAAGTCTGGGTAAAGGATATTCCAAAACCAACTGGGAAGTGTATAAGCAATTTCAGCGCTTGAAATATCTAACGCAATACATTTTTGGGTTTGAAGCTATTTTTGAAAAGTAGTACCCAACTTGTGAGATGCTAGTGAAATGGTTAAATAAGCATTAAATTTCTTATCCTTCCATGTGTCATAATCTTATTGGCTGAGGACCCATTGCATCTCATGCCCCGAAAGCAAACTTTTCATCATAGACTAACCCTTAAATTACATAGTTGGCACTTAGGAGTTAGTATATATTAGAAATGGGTATTTCCTTTTGATGTCACGATTATTGAACAAAAATTATCCATTGGAACTGGTAAAATCAGTTTTGTCAACATTTGCAAAATTCTAAAATGTGAACACAATATGCATAGCTACTAAAATGTAAATAAAAAAAAATGGCCAAAAAATAAATTTTTATATACATGATATATATATAATATATATTTAATAAGTATGTATTTCACTCAATTAAGAATGTCAACTTTCATCAATGTATATATTAATTAGAACTATACTTTACAATTTAATATGAAACGACCTTGTGTACTCAATGTGAAAAAGATGTCTATTACATGCCTCTCATGTGATCCCTCATCACTCTTATAATCTGTCCCACCCATTTTAATTTTCGAAAAGATGAACAATAAGAGTGCAATCTCTCATGTTGTAACTGTCAAAATAAACTTAGTGGTGAAATGTGAAACAGAGACAACCTAGAAATCAGACTTCAGATACACTAAATAGAATATCACATTACTTTTCATGGTCTTCCTAAAATTATGTTGAAACAGATCAGACTATTAATTTCTTCATTATCATGAAATAGATCAGACAGTACTTTCACTTCACGAACACATTCAATACATCATGGGTATTATAAAATCAGACCATATTCTAACATACAAAGGTAAAGAACTTCAATATGATCACACTCTAGCAGAGTATATTATATATGCTGTCTAAAACGATGGTGCATTATGAATCTTGGGATGTCATGAACAAAATGGTTTCTATAATGCCAAATGCAAGAAATTGACATGTTATTATAAAAGTGTATTTATTCGTACTAATATTTATGTATCAAAATACTTAGAAGCTCATTGTCATGCATATGCAATGTATTGCATTGTTTAGGTAAACCATGAGTGAAGTTCATCACATGTGACAAGAGTCTTAGGACTTCTAATCCCTAAGAAGTAAGAAAAGAAGGGAAGTTGAGTAGATGGAAAATGAGAGAAAGCTAGTGAAAATGGTGTGTCCAATAATCTTGTTCATTCTTATTGTAGTTTAACAATCATAGTTTAAAAATGAACATCTGGGGTCATCTTGTTTGCCCTAGCTTGACCATCTATGGTGCCATGCTTTTGCCACGAGTCAAAGCAACCATTCGAATTTGAAATTTTTTGAAAATGTGAATGACGTTTTTTATTTTGGAAAAATGTTTCCTTAGGCTCCTTGAAATGCTAGTCGTAGCCCAAGCCTTGTTTAAAAATATCATCACGAAAACATTTTTTTAAAAACATTTTTTAGCGGGTCACTGTTACATATGGAAGGGTCTGCCTACTCATAGCAACAATGTGTATTTTTTTTAATGAATTTACTTTTTTGGAAAGATTTATTTATTTATTTATTAGAAAGCAGAAACTTGCACGGTTACTTTAGTGTTTCGGTGTATAGCATATATGCAGACCCTTTAGATTTCTTGTGTGAACATGAGTTCAACTGGAAGACCAAAGTTGACAATTCGATGGTGGAAGATTTACTTCTCATTATTCGATGTCGTGGTTTTAATTTTTTTGAAAACCATTTGGTTCCTGATAAGAAAATTATTACTGGGAGCTGTCCCAAGTAATTATTGTCTCAACATGAGAAGCAATAACTCAAACCCCTTTTATGTTAAGAATCACGATTCCCCAATAAACAAGAATATTTAGAGTGGATCATGAATTTGTTAAAAATGTTTTTGCGATATGAGTTTATTTTGGAGCAAATTACTTTGTGAAATTCTCCTTTTTTTTTAAAAAAAAAAAGAATTTATTTTTGGAAGGACCATTTAGGAAATCACTTATGAAAAGCCTATTTTAGAAATGAGTATACTCTTGAAAAAGGCTAATTAAATTAAGTTCACAAAATATTTCCTAAAGGCTTTTATTGTTTTTATTATTATTTCCCTTTTGAGGGAAATACCAAAAGAATGATTTTTTTTTGAAAATTCTTTCCTTTTTGGAAAAGATGCTCATGATGATGCAACATGCTATGCAAGGAAAGTTTTTCCTCATGTGTCCTAATAAGGTCGGCTCCTTAGAATTTATCACTATAGGCCATCGTACAAAGGGAAAGTTTATAAGTCTAGTATGTGCAGCTTGGTAGGTCTAAATATCNAGGGATTCAAACGCAAAAAAATTAATAGTTAGGGTCTTAAAATAGTATTTTAACTAAAGACCCTGAGATTGTTAGGCAAATTATCACCTGCACTGTTAGTTTTTTGACGGTCAAAACCACCTAGACCCTATTTTGCAAACGGAGTTAACCTCAGGCCCCAATTTGAAACTTTTCAAACCACATATACCCTATCTGAAACAGAGCCAAACCACAGGACCCTATTTTGTAATTTACCCTTGTTTTTATTATTATTTCCCTTTTGAGGGAAATACAAAAGAATGATTTTTTTTTTTAAATTCTTTCCTTTTTGGAAAAGATGCTCATGATGATGCAACATGCTATGCAAGGAAAGTTTTTCCTCATGTGTCCTAATAAGGTCGGCTCCTTAGAATTTATCACTATAGGCCATCGTACAAAGGGAAAGTTTATACGTCTAGTATGTGCAGCTTGGTAGGTCTAAATATCCTAGAAGGTCAAAGGTCCTTGAATTGCTCTCACATTTAAGAGTGAGAACCCCAATACACAAACCTTCTCACATGGAGGATATCCTCTCATTGGTCTGGCCCATGCAATAGGTAACAATCAATGCGAAATCCATAGGATCGACCTCGAGAGAAGCCTAGTCTCACAGGGAAGTCCCATAGGATCTCTTCAACTTATGGTGAATGAACCCCGGGTATACGGGCAAGTGTGCGAGGTAATATTGTGTTTAGTGCATAAGTGTGAGTAGAGGGCAATCCTAAGATTCTACGCTTCCCTCATCCACAACAGTGGATAACTTGCAAAAGAAACACAATAGATATTAAGGTTTGTTCTTAATTTTTGTTTGTTTTTTTATTAAATATTTTATTTAAGAATTCTATTTAATAATTCTTAGGTAATCGGTGAGGTCACAAGCGGACCCCCTTAATAACCGGTTTCCTTAGACAGAATTACTTTATAGAATTTCCCTAAAATAAAACATTTTTTTCCCTAGGAGTCTCTAGTTCAATTATGCCTTTTTTTTGGAATTTTCGAAATGGGATGATTAAAAATAAATAAATAGGCCACTTAAAAAAAAATAATTATTTTGTTGTTGGGCTTGGCTCTCAATCTATCCCCAGTGAAGTCGCCAAACTGTCACTCCTGACATTGCGGAGAATGTCGATTATGACGAAAAAAGAAGAGTCGCCACCAAATTTTATAAGAAAAATTTGGAAAAATAATTTTGGGAAAAAACTTGAGAAAAATGGTGGATAAGGGAATTTTAGAAAACTTATTTGAACCAAAGACGAGTCCGGGAGCACATTTAATTTCTAGGGAAGTTGTGAGGCACCCTAGAAATCCCTTATAATTATAAGGTTACGCCAAAATAATTATTTAAAATAAATGGCCTAAATATTTATATTTAATAATCTCTAATCACAAAACAAACATCATCGAGCCCAATATGATAGATAAAAATATTAAATTACAATCACAATCAAATCATGAAAACATACAAGCATTCACAATAATGGATTCACACAATTTTATAAAAGAAAAAGAAAAAAAATGGAGAAATAGACTTGACTCAGGTTTTGAAACCCAAGGCCTACGTACCCTAATTAGGGATCAAAGTCCACGTAGTTCGAAATTAAATTGGTAATTTGGAGATGG
Organism: Chamaecrista fasciculata; assembly: GCA_003254925.1. Taxonomy (NCBI): domain Eukaryota; kingdom Viridiplantae; phylum Streptophyta; class Magnoliopsida; order Fabales; family Fabaceae; genus Chamaecrista; species Chamaecrista fasciculata. The sequence goes on from QANZ01006359.1 coordinate 119,812, forward strand.
GTTAGAGGACTTACCTGGAATCCTCGCTTTATGACTGAAAATGGAGAATTGGAGTATTTAAATAACAAAACAACTTAGTTAGTAATTTTTTTATTTTTCACTATCAATGTCTTATATATATTCAATATTTGATATCCAGTATGGATAGATTTGAACGTGTATTCGGATACCTGTCCAAATTATCATTCATAATATCGTCGTTCTCATCATAATGAAACGATATTGTTTTTGTTTTTTTATAAGAAATCAAATTACGAGGATCATGACTCTCCAGAATAATAAAATAATGCATTTGCCAAAGATCTCAATCTTCCACTATATCCAAAGACTTATCTTTTGCCGCATGTCTTATACTTTTTTATTGATGTTTGCAGAGGATTTTTCTCCACTGCATCACCGCTGCCGCTGTTTCATGGATCATGATTACGAGGATAATGATTCTCAAAAATAATAAAATAATGTGTTTACCAACTGTTGCTGAGTCACTAATCCTAGCTTATCTTTTCCCAAAACCACTAGTTTCAGTTACGCGTTTTAATCCGCCCACTGATTGCGCCCATCGATTAAACCTAGTGATTGGTTTCTAGTTTTGTAAAACTTGTTATTACAATACTACCCTTCAACTTTAATCTTTAAAAGGCCTCACTTTCTCATTCTTGATGTACCCACTTGGTTCTCATTCTACCTCTTTACATTATTTGGTCCCTTCCTACATTTCTTTCACTCTAACTTGTTTGTTAGAACAGAGGTGTCATTCTTTTAAATTTTAAATACTTTCATAAAACAAGACCTGTCGGCGTATTTGTTATTATGAGAGTGACTCAACTGTCCCTGGATTTGTTGTACTTTCCTTTCATTCTAAATGTACACAAACAAGTATTCATCAGTTCCCCATCATTTGTCAATGTTGCTGAGTAAGGCTTAAAGTTCTACTGATTTAATCCATACACAAAAATGGATTAAATCAATAGAACTTTAAGTCTTACCCAGCAACATTGACAAATGATGGGGAACTAATGAATACTTTTTTGCGTACATTTGGAATGAAAGGGAAGTTCAACAAATCCAGGGAAAGTTGAATCACTCTCATAATAACAAATATGCTGATAGGTTTTGTTTTATGAAAGTATTTAACATTTAAAAGAACGACACCTCTGTTGTAACAAACAAGTTAGAGTGAAAGAAATGTAGGAAGGGACCAAATAATGTAAAGAGGTAGAATGAGAACTGAGTGGGTACATCAAGAATGAGAAAGTGAGGCCTTTTAAAAATTAAAGTCTAAGGGTAGTATTGTAAAAACAAGTTATAAAAAATTAGAAACCAATCACTAGGCTTAATCGATGGGCGCAATCAGTGGGCGGATTAAAACGCATAACTGAAACTAGTGATTCTGGGAAAAGATAAGCTAGGATTAGTGACTCAGCAACAGTTGGTAAACACATTATTTTATTATTTTTGAGAATCATTATCCTCGTAATCATGATCCATGAAACAGCGGCAGCGGTGATGCAGTGGAGAAAAATCCTCTGCAAACATCAATAAAAAAGTATAAGACATGCGGCAAAAGATAAGTCTTTGGATATAGTGGAAGATTGAGATCTTTGGAAAACAAAGACAATAGCATAAAAGTGCAATAGAGGATCCATGAAAGTACAATAGAGTATGTGATATTTTATTGAGATCAAATTGTGATTGAATTTTTTGGGGGTATATGGGGCTGGGTGGTGGCCAAATGGGCTTATAAGGGTCCCAAGTTAGTGGACACATGGTGGTGGGGATATAATAGCCCGGGTAGTGGGCAACTCTATGTATGAATATATTAAGGAGGAAGTGTTTTATGTGAAATTGATTGTATATTGAGAACATTGATAAATGTTGTGATTGAAACCTTTATGGGGGTATAAGGAGCCAAGTTGTGGCCAAATGGGGTTATCAGGTCCCAAGTGAGTGGACAATTGGTGGTGGGGATATAAGGGCCCGGGTGGTGGGCAATTGTGTTTATGTTATATACAGGAGGAAGTGGTGATTTGTGCATTTGATTGTGTTTGGTTGTTGAATTTTACATTCTCTAGTCCTTGGATGCAATTGAAATATTGTATATTGGAAACCTGGTTATTATTTCCCTTATGAATTGTATGATGTTTTCCAGAGTTGTTTGAATGTTTCATCTAATCTTGGGACTGTGGTTAAGTGGGAACTTGAATCCTACTGAGAATTTTCCCAAATTTTCACCCCTAGTTCCCATAGATCTTTTGATGCAGGATAGAAGAGGTTCTGGTGGTGGAGCAATTGGCAATCCAGCTTAGGCTGTTGTTTCTCTTAGCTTTTATAGTTTCTGTTGTTAGCGTTTGCAATATCTTTCCTGAAGTTAAGGTTTGTGTGGACCCTGCGTGGTCTTGTGATGGAGGCTGAGCCTTGTTTGTATTGGAATATTTAATGTATCTAGCATTATGGTTTTGTTAATGGCCAGTGAACTCCCACTTTTATGTATTACTTTATTTTGATAAGCTTTAAAGGCAGGGATGTTTCATTAATGCTCTATATTACCTGCAATTTCTTTTAATGAATTTCTCTTTTTATCAAAAAGATACTGTCATTTTCAATATTCCAAGTCCAAGTTGAAGAGTTTGTTCCACAATGTTTACACAACATCTTTTGTAAGGATAAATGATACTTATAAGTTATCAACTCAATATATTCAATAGAACTATAGATTAATAAAACAAATTTAATTTGACAAAAAAATACTACTTAAGACCATTACAATGTCATCATTAAACGAAATTTTTGTTTCTCACAATGTAGAAGCAAGATTTTCCTTGTAAAAAGATGGAAAGAATCTAATATTATACATACATTAATGCAATTTAGCAAATGATTGAATGAGAAATTAAAGACAATGTAAATGGGAGACAACGTATATATGATAACCCAATATGATCAAATTAAATTAGAATAACACGAGACTAACACAATCACAATCTTCAATACGCCTTAAGATTTGTATCATGTTGTTAAGCCACCATCTCTAACAATTATCAAAACTTATCGATATGCTAAATGAATTTCTACCTTATAACTTTTTATAAATTTTAATAGACACTCCTGCTACTAGCAATTGTCGTTGATGCTACAAGTAAAAGTAATTAAAGTTATGCACTTGAATTTTTATTATGTTTCATGATTAATAAAAAATATATATATTAGCAATAGTTTGAGGGAAAAGAAATTGGATTTCTGTCATTTTTTTTTAGAAAATATAAAACTAATTTTGATTTTTAGAAAATATAAAACTAATTTTGATTTTTTAGAAAATATCCTATAGTTTTATTAAAATTATTTAACTTAAATAAAACAAAAACTAAATAAAAAGAAAGAAAAACATAAAAAAATAAAGCATAGAAAGAAAATAGAAACAGACCATAAAAAGCAATAAATAAAAATAAAATAAAAGAATAAAATAAAATGAACCGATAGAGAAAGGAGTCTTACCTCTTGAGGCGAGATAACATTAAAGAAGTTGGAGGCTCGATCTTGAATTATGGTAGATTTAGCCCTTCCAAGGATTAGTATGTGTTGTGAAAAGAGATGGAGAGATCTATTTATAGATAGGTGGTGGGAGAATACTTCTAAATCTAAGCGATGTGGGACTAAAGTCGCCTTCCTTCAACTTCATTCTCACCTACATCTTCATCTCCAGTTAAAGTCACCCAACAAATATCCGTGGAAATGGGGGATTCAATTCACAAATTTGCATAGAGAAATATAGATATAAAGGGGATCAATATCAAGAGTTTATTTCCAAGCGCTCATATTAGCCCATTTCACCATCATCTTGAGGTGGTAGGGTACATGGGGGGCACCAAATTGAAAGAAAAAAAATGCCAAATCTGAGTTCAATGGCATGTAGCCCTTTCCAGATGCGACATGGAAGGCACGTTGATGTCTTCGATTTGGGGTTGCTTGTTGATGTTGTAGAGGACCTTGACGAGGGTTTCAGAGAAGGGGCAGCCATTAACGATGGCTTCGTGGACTATGTGGGCTTCGTGGCCTCAGGGAGATGGATTTTCTTGGTGTTCTTGATGAAATCAATATGGATTCTGATCTCTCTGTTTTGTGACCTTATGGGTGGTGATGAAGATGTTTATGGGGATGAAGTGAAGGAAGGAGACAATGAGGGTGTGAAGTACAAAAGGAACATTTTTATTTTATTTCATAATTTATGATGAAGTGTCATCCAACTCAGCATTTTCCATCCTTCGTTTAACAAAAAGGATAACGGAGGGAGTTAAATTGCACATTATATAAAGTTCAGGGCTTCATATATCAAGTTTTAAAGTTTAGCGAAGTAAATCAAACATGGCCTAGAGTTCAGCGGGGTTTCTTGCATTTTAGCCAATATACAATAGCATGTAAAAAAACACATGGTAACATAATTTTTATGAACATGTTGCCCTAGCCTCTATTGACTTTTTCTCTATATATTGAAACAATTATGTCCTGAAAAAACCAATTATCTCCTGAATTCTTTTGACATTTATTACAAATTTTTACTTCCTTAAGTATACCTAGATAAATGCAACTTTCTATTAATAACAAAATCTAATTTCATTATTAGATTTACTTAAATGAAATATAATTAAAAAGAGGAACATAATAATACAGAAAATCAAGGCCTCTTAGCTTGTTTTGTCTCAATTTATGTAATTTCTTCATTTGTCTATCATTTTTAAGTAAGTAATAAATATTATTGATATTTGATATGTCGAGGCCTTTCTAGATTATGCAAAACGCGTTGGCGTACTTGTTGTCAATTATATATTACGCTTGATTGAAAATTAATTACAAATATTTTTATTTCATATGAAGAATATCTTTAATTTATACAAATTTAAATACAAGGGAGAATGTATGTTAACAAAAAATTAATAGTTTTATTTTATATGTAACAGATATATAAAATTTAAATGATAAGAAACCGAATTAGATTGACATAGCGGAAGCAAGAAAAATGTGAATAAAGAAGGAAGTTGAGTCATTACAAAACTGAAGGAGCAAAGTGTGAGACAATTCAAATATTACTTTTATTTCAATCTTGTTCTATGGCAGTGACCTAGCACGTCGTAAGGCAGTCAAATAATCGAAATTGATGCACTATGGAGGTGCAATCTGGGTTGTTTCTCTTGAGGAACTTTCTTGGATAGTTTAATCCTAAGTAGTGCTAAATTCTTACTAATTAGGTGAAACCAAAGGAAATGTTGTTTGAGAATTATCTATGTATTTATGGAAGAATTAAACAAGCACTAAATGGTTTTGTGGTTTTTAGTTATAAGTACTAAAATGTACTACACTAGAAAAGATACGAAAACCAAATCTAGCAACCAAATATACCTTTTAGAGCAACCGAATCTAGCAATCATCACTAACAATTGATAAATGGGAGCATCTCATACTAATCATCCTAAGGTAGTCACTAACCAAGTGACTTGGATTAACAAACTAATTATGAACACACCTCAAACAAGATAAATTAATAACTAGAAATGAAATTCCCATCGCAATGATGATTTGAAGCATAAACCAAGAGTATAACAACAAAGTAATTGTACCAACTACAAAGCTATCACACTACAAGTCACAATTCTCATGAGTAACATCAAACCTAAGAATTTCAACATGTGTGAATGGAAATATTACATCAAACTCTCAAGTTCAACAACACAGCCAAAATTTACTTCAAAGTTTCACAGTCCTAACTAAGAATTACGGAAAACTAAGACGAAACCCTAGTGAGAATGAGAAAACTCCCTCAAATGTTGCTCCTGGCTCAAGTTTGACTCCATTGTTCCACCGGGTGAAGATGCTCAGCTGTTCATGGTGCAAAGAGAAGCTCCACCAAGCCCCAAACGAGCCAACATAGCCATTGCAACCAAGAGAAGCTTCAAAGTGATGAAAATGGTAAAATGTGAAGAAGAGGGAGATGTAATTCGTTGGTTAGCCTACCCCTGAGGAAAGAAACCCTAAACCTCCAGAAATTAGTTTATTCCCGAATCATGACGAGTTGGACTGGGCCTCCATGAAGAAAATCTGGTTTTGGGTTTAAAAAAATGCAACTCTGCACGCAGGTCTACCATGGGCTTCGACAAATAGCAAGCAACTGGCGCACTAAACTGGCGAAGTAGAAAATCGGTCCAAATTCAGCATCTTGATTCCTAGCTCGACTTCTTGTATCCTGGGCTCCTCTTTGACATTTCCAATGCTTAGGAACTCATTTACACCTCCCAAAAACCAAAGACTAAGTTGTTTCTTAAGATATAATAAATCAAACAAGTTATACACCATAAAAATCACAAAATGCTCACAACTTAATCAAATTAAGCATCAAACCTCATGGTGCCATCTTCTATCACTAAAGATAAAAAAGACAGGCAATTAGCTTCCAAATGAACATAAAATGCCTTAAAATGATAATGAAATGCATGATAGAATATGGTAGATCAGGCAGCCTCAATTTGTACAGGCCAAGACAAATNTGGCATAGCGGAAGCAAGAAAAATGTGAATAAGGAAGGAAGTTGAGTCATTACAAAACTGAAGGAGCAAAGTGTGAGACAATTCAAATATTACTTTTATTTCAATCTTGTTCTATGGCAGTGACCTGGCCCGTCGTAAGGCAGTCATATAATCGGAATTGATGCACTATGGAGGTGCAATCTGGGTTGTTTCTCTTGAGGAACTTTCTTGGATAGTTTAATCCTAAGTAGTGCTAAATTCTTACTAATTAGGTGAACCAAAGGAAATGTTGTTTGAGAATTATCTATGTATTTATGCAAGAATTAAACAAGCACCAAATGGTTTTGTGGTTTCTAGTTATAAGTACTAAAATGTACTACGCTAGAAAAGCTACGAAAACCAAAACTAGCAACCGAATATACCTTTTAGATCAACCGAATCTAGCAATCATCACTAACGTACAATTGATAGATGGGAGCATCTCATACTAATCATCCTAAGGTAGTCACTAACCAAGTGACTTGGATTAACAAACTAATTATGAACACACCTCAAACAAGATAAATTAATAACTAGAAATGAAATCCCCATTGCAATGATGATTTGAAGCATAAACCAAGAGTATAACAACAAAGTAATTCTACCAACTACAAAGCTATCACACTACAAGTCACTATTCTCATGATTAACAGCAACCCTAAGAAATTCAACATGTGTGAATGGAAATATTACATCAAACTCTCAAGTTTAGCAACACCGCCAAAATTTACTTCAAAGTTTCACAATCCTAACTAAGAATTACGCAAAACTAAGACGAAACCCTAGTGAGAATGAGAAAACAACCTCAAATGTTGCTCCTAGCTCAAGTTTGACTCCATTGCTCCACCGGGTGAAAAAACACAGTTGTTCATGGTGCAAAGAGAAGCTCCACCAATCCCCGAACGAGCCAACATAGCCATTGCAACCAAGAGAAGATTAAAAATAAACAAATCACAATGGTCCACTCACGCTTAATTAAATAGATTGATCATAGTTTAACCTTATTAAAGTCGTAGTTTTGAATACAAGAGTCTTCAATAAGAGTGCACTCTATCATGGTTGTAAGATCTTGGGGTGTAGAATGGAGATTTGGGAGAGATTAAGGTAGTATTAGAAGTCTTCAGTGTTTTAGAGTTTTTGGCAAATTTTAGGCTTATATTAAGAGTTTTTAGATTGAGTAAAATAACTTTCCGGTCCCTGATTTATGCACTCGCTGACAGATAGGTCCCTGAATTTTACCCATTGTACTAGCCGGTCCTCGAATTTTGCAAACGCTGCACTAATTGGTCCTCCGTCATATTGGCATTACAAAAATGCTAACGTGGCCATAACGGACGTTGATGTGTCCCGTTATGCGCTGACGTGTCCCGTTATGGCCATGTCAACACCCGTTATGTTTTTTTTTTAAAAAAAAAGAGCTGCCACGTCATAAAATAGCGACACATCAGCATTTCCTCATTGTACTTATAGGTCCCTGACCCATTTTTATTCCATTATTCTCAATTCCCCCTCTTTTTCATCATTTTCATTCATTTTAGTCCCAAATCCTCAAAATAAAATTGTTAAGTGTCTCAAAACTCTTCCAAACATTTCAATTTAGTCCTCAAAAGTATCAAAAACACTAAAACTTAAACCCTAAACCCCTTTATTTTCAATTCACCCTATTTTTCATCATCTTCTTTCATTTTAGTCCCAAATCCTCAAAATAAAATTGTAAAGTGTCCAAAAACTCTTTCAAACATTCCAATTTAGTCCTTAAAAGTAATAAAAACCCTAAAACATACCCCTCAAACCCCAAACTCTAAACCCTAAAACCTAAACCCTAAATTCTAAACCCTAAATCCTAAACCCTAAAATTCTAAACCCCAAAAACCTAAATCCTAAAAATATTTAATTTGAGCAATTAGGTCTCTTACCCATTCTTATCTCATTATTCTCAATTCTTCCTCTTTTTCATCATCTTCATTCATTTTAGTCCCAAATCCTCAAAATAAAATTTTAAAGTGTCCGAAAACTCTTCCAAACATTCCAATTTAGTCCTTAAAAGTATTAAAAACCCTAAAACCTAAACTCTGAAATCCTAAACCTTAAAACCCTAAAACCAAAACCCCAAACCTCAAAATCCTAAACCTTAAAATCCTAAACCCTAAACCTTAAAACCCTAAATCCTAACCCCTAAATCCTAAACCCTAAACCCCTAAAAAAACCACTCTCTTGCAATTTAGTCCCTGAGTCCCAAAATCCTAATTTTATCATCATCTTCATCATCGCCAAATTCTTCGCATTAGCGCTGAAGGAGGTGCTGCTCATGCTGCTGGATGCCGGACGCTGAGGATGATGAATCTGGTGGTCCTGGAAGCCGTGGTTGTTGGCGGAGGCGGCGTAAAGCCGGTGATCTAAAACGCCGTCGTCGTCGTTGACGTTAGGGTTTCCGGTGTGGTAACAGAACGGCGAGAGGGAAGAAGGAGAGAGAGGGAAATTAGTCTTGGCTTTCGGTCCACGGAGGGCTCTCGCGGCGGCGTCGTAAGCTCTCGCGGCCTCTTCGGCAGAATCGAAGGTTCCGAGCCAAACACGCGCTTTCTTCAACGGGTCTCTGATCTCGGCAGCGAATCTTCCCCACGGTCTCTTTCTGACGCCGCGATACCTAGGCTCTTTTAAAATCGGCCTGGATCCGGATCCGTTGAGCTCGATCGCCCCCGTAGCAACAGCCGTTTTGACGGCGGCGGTGGAGGCTCCTCTGCCTCTTCCCATATCGTCCAAGATTCTTCTTCTTCCTCAGAGAAAAACACAAAAAATCAACGGAAGAACAAGAAAATCTGTGGTGCGATCGAACAAGGAAAGAGGCAAATCTGAGAAAACTCCGATGACGATTCAAAAATTGAGTGAAAATCTCATATGAGACATTTCAGAGAGTGAAATACATGATGATGATGATGAAGGGGGATATTTTTAAGGACTAAATTGGAATGTTTGGAAGAGTTTTGGGACACTTTGTAATTTTATTTTGAGGATTTGGGACTAAAATGAATGAAAATGATGAAAAAGAAGGGGAATTGAGAATAATGGAATAAAAATGGGTTAGAGACCTATAAATGCAATGAGAAAATGTAATGAATGCTGAAACTTCCAAGGGTTTTGGGATACTTTACAATTTTATTTTTAGGATTTGGAACTAAAGTGAATGAAGAAGATGAAAAAGATGAAGAAGAAGATTAAAAAAGAGTTTTAGGGGATTTAGGGGTTTTGGGACCAAATTGCAAGAGAGTAGTTTTAATGAGGTGGCAAGTGAAAATGAGTTGGATATTAATTTTGAGACCAAATTGCAAGAGAGTAGTTTTAAGGTTTTAGGGTTTTAGAGTTTAGGGTTTAGAGTTTTAAATATTTTTTAAGGACTAAATTGAAATATTTGGAAGAGTTTTGGGGCACTTTACAATTTTATTTTGAGGATTTGGGACTAAAATGAATGAAGATGAGGAAAAAGAGAGGGAATTGAGAATAAGTGGCTGGATCAATTAAGGGACCGCAAAGTACACTGGCCAAAACGCAGGGACCGGAAAATACACTACAACAATGCTGATGTGTCTCTATTTATCTATGTGGCACAAATTTTTTTTTTCAACATAACGGGATCTGACGTGGCGATAACGGGACACGTCAGCACATAACGGGACACATCAGCGTCCGTTATGGCCACGTCAGCATTTTTGTAACGCTAATATGACGGAGGGACCAATTAGTGCAGCGTTTGCAAAATTCGGGGACCGGCTAGTACAATGGGTAAAATTCAGGGACCTATCTATCAGCGAGTGCATAAATCAGGGACCGGAAAGTTATTTTACTCTTATTAGATTAGAACTTCTAGAAAGGCTCTACAACAGAATTCCTTTTCTTCCCCCTTGACTTTCTAAAATTCAAAAATGAACTTTTCCATTCTAGGGTTTGAGTTGTTTTCTTATATTTTTCTCATCAAATTTCTGCTTGTTTCTTGACATTAGTTTAATCATTGAACTACACCCTTCATTCTTCCCACCTCCATGTTCATCTTGGAAGTCTACAAGTTTGGAAAAACTCGTCCATTCTCCATTTTTGGCCATAGTAGAAGTACGTCTGAAAAGCATCAACTTCTTCCTTGTTTCTTAATTTTCTTTGTTGGAATTGACTCTTTGATGATAGTATATGATGTTTGGAATCTTTAGAAGCTACTAAATCACCGCAATATTAAGTTTTGGGACTGTTTTTACTCTAAGGTTCAAAACTGACAAAAATTTAGAAGATTTGGCAATTTTGACAAAATCTCTTTATTTTCTTGAAATTAATAGTTTGAATGAGTTTAATGGACAATAAAAACAATTTCTAACGCATTGATTGAAATTTACAATGTGAATTTTGAAATTCGGTTATCATGCATAAAACTTTAAAATTGCATTTTTGTCCCTATGGATGGTTTAGATAGTTTTAATGAACTAAATGTAATCCTTTGAGATTATCGAGAGTTTTGATATAATAATCTTGAATTTAAATGTGGTAATTATGTGTTCAATTCAATTGGCCAATTTTATTGGATTTGAAACTTGCTGGTGACTTTTCTTAGAACTTATGGATTTTACAACGTTGTTAAAGCTCCCAAATTGCTACCGAAGCCTCTTGTTGAACCTTTGGCTAAGATGCTAGGATTTTATGTGGGTGTAGGAAATCGTAGGATAAATGCTTGATTAGTCACTTGGGAAAGGATCCAACATGCCAAATGAGTCTGGGTAAAGGATATTCCAAAACCAACTAGGAAGTGTATCATCAATTTCAGCTCTTGAAATATCTAACCCAATACATTTTTGGGTTTGAAGCTATTTTTGAAAAGTAGGACCCAACTTGTGAGATGCTAGTGAAATGGTTTCAAGCTGAAAAGGTGCAACCTAATTACCACTTCCATTGGAGGCCAAATCATTAACATACAAGTCCAAAGTATTGAAGTCTAGAAAGCCTTAAAAAGTGAGTTTCAGAAATCACACCCTTCAAAAAGTTGGTCCTAATGCTTAGAGCCTCAAAGTTTGATAGCTTCCCAATGAAATCACATAGACTTCCATTGAAGTCGATTCTTGACAATTAATATATGAATAAATCAAATTCATATGTGATACAATAAACTACAGAGAAACGACTAAAACTTTATTTCCTTTATCTCTCTTCAAATAAATTATGAGTTAGACTATGATTCAAAGATTGTTTTAGAGGCATGGGATGCAATGGGCCATGAGCCAATTAGATTATGACACATGGAAGGATACGTTGGTGATGTGACTCCATACACAGTTTTGGTTGGTTAAAAAATTATTTTTTCTATTTTTTTCAGCATTAAATTTCTTACCCTTCCATGTGTCATAATCTTATTGGCTCAGGACCCATTGCATCTCATGCCCCGAAAGCAAACTTTGCATCATAGACTAACCCTTAAATTACATAGTTGGCACTTAGGAATTACTATATATTAGAAATGGGTATTTCTTTTTGATGTCACGATTATTGAACAAAAATTATCCATTGGAACTGGTAAAATCAGTTTTGTCAACATTTGCAAAATTCTAAAATGTGAACACAATATGCATAGCTACTAAAATGAAAAAAAAAACATTTTGGCCAAAAATAAATTTTTAAATACATGATATATATATATATATTTTATTTAATAAGTATATATTTCACTCAATTAAAAATGTCAACTGTCATCAATCTATATATTATTTAGAACTATACTTTACAATTTAAATGAAACGACCTTGTGTACTCAATGTGAAAAAGATGTCTATTACATGCCTCTCGTGTGATCCCCTCATCACTCTTATAATCTGTCCCACCCATTTTAATTTTTGAAAAGATGAACAATAAGAGTGCAATCTCTCATGTTGTAACTGTCAAAATAAACTTAGTGATGAAATGTGAAACAAAGACAACCTAGAAATCAGACTTCAGTTACACTAAATAGAGTATCACGTTACTTTTCATGGTCTTCCTAAAATTATGTTGAAACAGATCAGACTATTAATTTCTTTATTATCATGAAATAGATCAGATAGTACTTTCACTTCACGAACACATTCAAAACATCATGGGTATTATAAAATCAGACCATATTCTAACATACAAAGGTAAAGAACTTCGAAATGATCACACTCTAGCAGAGTATATTATATATGTTGTCTAAAACGATGGTGCATTATGAATCTTTGGACGTCATGAACAAAATGGTTTCTATAATGCCAAATGCAAGAAATTGACATGTTATTATAAAAGTGTATTTATTCGTACTAATACTTTATGTATCAAAATGCATTGTTGTACAAATTATTTTATGTTACATTGCAATTTTTGTTTATCTCCATCATGAAGATCTTATTAGCCAAAATCTAAAAATGATTTATACACTTGTACCCCATAAACACTTTCACCAGGTAGAAAGAAATTAAAGCATTATGTGAGATCCCGTAATTTTAGAAATTGTTTTTGAGGTTTTTAGAGATAGAACCAGTGGTCCTTATTATATTATTTTTTTTTTCTTTTGGTAAACAGTGATCCTTATTATTTAATATAGATTTTTAGATTATTTATCAAGCTTGATTTAAGAATTACATTAGAGAATTTTAAAAATGAAAAATTTTACGAAGTAGTTTTTAATTAACACAATCAAAAGAATGTTGTTTATGGATTTGAGGAAATGAATTGGAAGATTATCATAGTTTTTATGTAATTTCATAGTAAAATTTACGAAAAATCTTAAATGTTATTTAAATATCTAAAGACTTTTTCACTTCCATAATATAGCATTAATTTAATCGGTGATGTTAATTGTGTGTGTATATAAGGTGTCTAATTCTTATATGAAAGCTAGATTAATGAATTAATCTTTTACAATCATTACTCCTAACTCATAGGCACCTTTAATTTCTTGAAAGTTTGAACTATCGAAATGGGTGAGATACATATATTTTGTTAAACTTTATATACAATGCAAATAGAATGTCATATAATATAAAATAAAATGAGCTTTGACGTTTCTGAATGTGTCTTGGACTATTTTTTAGATCTATATGGTTGATAGCGACAAACTTGATATCAAATAAAAGATCTCATATATACATTAATAGTGACATCAATTGTGTTCAAAATGTATTTGTGTAAACACGATGTAAAATAAAACCATTAGTAACAAGTTTTCAATCACGTTTAATGAATAATTGACGACAATTGTGCACAATAAGTTTTTACTGCTTTACTTTATTTTCTTTTATTTATTTTTCGGCTTGATCTCTTTAGGTTTTTGTGACTTCTAGAATTTTTGTAATTAAAGCACCTATCTCCTCTATTGTTCCATTCTATTTAATGAATTACTCTTTCTAGAAATAAAATAGTCTCAATATATTAAATATCATTATTTACCTTCCATTCTCCTTCCAAATATGATTTAAAAATATTGTGGCTCATGACTTTTCTTTGAAACTTAGATTTTTTAGAGGTTTTCTCTTCGGCATTTTTGCTCATTTCTTTTACTTTTTCTTTTTTGTATTGCCTTTAGCAATCTTTGTATTTCTCTTTGAACTGCCTATCCGTGTAACGGTCTAGGCGAAAGCTAATATTTGTTTCTTTTGAAAGAGCAATTTTGTATTATGAGATATTTTTGCATATAAAATCCTCGTTATTCCAAAGGGTTGATTTTTGTTGGTAATTTTGAAAAGAAACTTTCATTGGCTCAAAGGGTTTAACAATGGTGAAACACTGTATGGGATAAATGAAGAAAAATTGATCTTCTCTTGTCATTTGAAATTCTAGCATGAAAATGTCAAAAGATTACCCGTCCCCAATGAAACCTTTTTTTTTATGTAAAAAAAACTCACTCCTGGCTCAAAAGGGGTAACTAGGGAAATCTTCAAGATATTAGGGATGACAAAAATGCCTTGCGTCATTGGTACAATTTTACTTGTCTGACAGTCTTTGTAATTGGCGCTTGTCCTTTTAATGGGCTTTTTGTGAAGTTTTCTTTTTCTGGTTTTTTTTTTTTTGAAAAGTGGGATACTTAGAAGCTCATTGTCATGCATATGCAAAGTATTGCATTGTTTAGGTAAACCATGACTGAAGTTCATCATATGTGACAAGAGTCTTTGGACTTTTGATCCCTAAGAAGTAAGAAAAAAAGGGAAGTTGAGTAGATGGAAAATGAGAGAAAGCTAGTGAAAATGGTGTGCCCAAAAATCTTGTTCATTCTTATTGTAGTTCAACAATCATAGTTTAAAAATGAACATCATGGGTCATCTTGTTTGCCCTAGCTTGCCCATCTATGGTGCCATGCTTTTGCCACGAGTCAAAGCAACCATTCGAATTTGAAATTTTTTGAAAATGTGAATGACATTTTTTATTTTGGAAAAATGTTTCCTTTGGGCTCCTTGTTTTTAACACGCTTTTATACCATCCTTTGAAATGCTAGTGGTAGCCCAAGCCTTGTTTAAAAATGTCATCACAAAAACATGTTTTTAAAAACATTTTTTAGCGGGTCACTGTTACATATGGAAGGGTCTGCCTACTCATAGCAACAATGTGTATTTTTTTTTTAATGAATTTACTTTTTTGGAAAAGATTTATTTATTTATTTTTTACAAAGCAGACACTAGCACGGTTACTTTAGCGTTTCGGTGTATAGCATATATGCAGACCCTTTAGATTTCTTGTGTGAACATGAGTTCAACTGGAAGATCAAAGTTGACAAATCGATGGTGGAAGATTTGCTTCTCATTATCCATGTCGTGGTTTTAATTTTTTTGAAAACCATTTGGTTCCTGATAAGAAAATTATTACTGGGAGCTGTCCCAAGTAAATATTGTCTGAACATGAGAAGCAATAACTCAAACCCCTTTTATTTTAAGAATCATGATTCCCCAATAAACAAGAATATTTAGAGTGGATCATGAATTTGTTAACAATGTTTTTGAGATATGAGTTTATTTTGGAGCAGATTACTTTGTGAAAATTTTTTTTTAAAAAAAAAAAACAGATTTATTTTTGGACGGACCATTTAGGAAATCACTTATGAAAAGCCTATTTTAGAAATGAGTTTACTCTTGAAAAAGGCTAATTAAATTAAGTTCACAAAATATTTCCTAAAGGATTTTATTGTTTTTATTATTATTTCCCTTTTGAGGGAAATACCAAAAGAATGATTTTTTTTTTTTTGAAAATTCTTTCCTTTTTGGAAAAGATGCTCAAGATGATGCAACATGCTATGGAAGCAAAGTTTTTCCTCATGTGTCCTAATAGGGTAGGCTCATTAGAATTTATCACTATGGGCCATCGTACAAAGGGAAAGTCTATAAGTCTAGCATGTGCAGCTTGGTAGGTCTAAATATCCTAGAAGGTCAAAGGTCCTTGAATTGCTCTCACTTTTAAAAGTGAGAACCCCATTACACAGACCTTCTCACATGGAGGATATCCTCTCATTGGTCCAGCCCATGCAATAGGTAACAATCCATGCGAAATCCATAGGATCGACCTCGAGAGAAGCCTAGTCTCACAGGGAAGTCCCATAAGATCTCTTCTAGTTATGGCGAATGAAACCCGGGTATAGGGGCAAGTGTGTGAGGTAATATTGTGTTTAGTGCATATGTGTGAGTAGAGGGCAATCCTAAGATTCTACGCTTCCCTCATCCACAAAAGTGGATAACTTGCAAAAGAAACACAACAGATATTAAGGTGTGTTCTTAATTTTTGTTTGTTTTTTTTATTAAATATTTTATTTAAGAATTCTATTTAATAATTCTCTGGTAATCGATCAGGTCACAAGCGGTCCCAATTAATAATCGATTTCCTTAGACAGAATTACTTTATAGAATTTCCCTAAAATAAAACAATTTTTTCCCTAGGAGTTTCTAGTTCAATTATCCCTTTTTTTTGGAATTTTCGAAATGGGATGATTAAAAATAAATAAAAAGGCCATTTAAAAAAAATAATTATTTTGTTGTTGGGCTTGGTTCTCAATCTAACCCTAGTCAAGTCGCCAAACTGTCACGCCCGACAGTGTGGAGAATGTCGATTATGCCGAAAAAAGAGGAGTCGCCACCAAATTTTATAAGAAAAATTTGCAAAAATAATTTTGGGAAAAAACTTGAGAAAAATGGTGGATAAGGGAATTTTAGAAAACTTGTTTAAACCAAAGACGGGTCCAGGAGCACATTTAATTTCTAGGGAAGGTGACAGGCACCCTAGAAATCCCTTAAAATTATAAGGTTAGCCCAAAAGAATTATTTAAAATAAATGGCCTAAATATTTATATTTAATTATCCCTAATCACAAAACAAACATCATCGAGCCCAATATTGATAGATAAAAATATTAAATTGCAATCACAATCAAATCATGAAAACATACAAGCATTCACAATAATGGATTCACACAATTTAATAAAAGAAAAAGAAAAAAAATGGAGAAATAGACTTGACTCACGTTTCGAAACGCAAGGCCTACGTAACCTAATTAGGGATCAAAGTCCACGTAGTTCGAAATTAAATTGGTAATTGGGAGATGGGTTAGAGGACTTACCTAGAATCCTCGCTTTATGACTAAAAATGGAGAATTGGAGTATTTAAATAACAAAACAACTTAGTAATTTTTTTATTTTTCACTATCAATTTCTAATATATATTCATTATTTGATATCCGTTATGGATAGATTTGAACATGTATTTGGATACCAGTCCAAATTATCATTCCTAATATCGTCGTTCTCATCATAATTAAATGATATTGTTTTTGTTTTTTTATAAGAAAGCAAATTACGAGGATCATGACTCTCGAGAATAAAAAATAATGCGTTTGCCAACTGTTGCTGAGTCACTAATCCTAGCTTATCTTTTCCCAAAACCACTAGTTTCAATTATGCGTTTTAATCCGCCCACTGATTGCGCCCATCGATTAAACCTAGTGATTGGTTTCTAGTTTTGTAAAACTTGTTATTACAATACTACCCTTAGACTTTAATCTTTAAAAGGCCTCACTTTCTCATTCCTGATGTACCCACTCGGTTCTCATTCTACCTCTTTACATTATTTTGTCCCTTCCTACATTTCTTTCACTCTAACTTGTTTGTAAGAACAGGGGTGTCATTCTTTTAAATGTTAAATACTTTCATAAAACAAGACCTGTCGGCGTATTTGTTATTATGAGAGTGACTCAAATGTCCCTGGATTTATTGAACTTTCCTTTCATTCTAAATGTACGCAAACAATTATTCATCAGTTCCCCATCATTTGTCAATGTTGCTGAATAAGGCTTAAACTTCTACTGATTTAATCCATACACAAAAATGGATTAAATCAAGGGAACTTTAAGTCTTACCCAGCAACATTGACACATGATGGGGAACTGATGAATACTTTTTTGCGTACATTTAGAATGAAAGGGAAGTTCAACAGATCCAGGGAAAGTTGAATCACTCTCATAATAACAAATACGCCGATAGGTTTTGTTTTATGAAAGTATTTAACATTTAAAAGAACGACACCTCTGTTCTAACAAACAAGTTAGAGTGAAAGAAATGTAGGAAGGGACCAAATAATGAAAAGAGGTAGAATGAGAACTGAGTGGGTACATCAAGAATGAGAAAGTGAGGCCTTTTAAAAATTAAAGTCTAAGGGTAGTATTGTAATAACAAGTTAAAAAAAACTAGAAACCAATCACTAGGCTTAATCGATGGGCGCAATCAGTGGGCGGATTAAAACACATAACTGAAATTAGTTATTTTGGGAAAAGATAAGCTAGGATTAGTGACTCAGCAATAGTTGGTAAACACATTATTTTATTATTTTTGAGAATCATTATCCTCGTAATCATGATCCACGAAACAGCGGCAGCGGTGATGTAGTGGAGAAAAATCCTCTGCAAACATCAATAAAAAAGTATAAGCATGTGGCACATGATAAGTCTTTGGATATAGTGGAAGATTGAGATCTTTGGAAAACAAAGACAATAGCATAAAAGTATAATAGAGGATCCATAGAAGTACAATAGAGTATGTGATATTGTATTGAGCATATAAGTACAATAGAGTATGTGATATTGTATTGAGATCAAATTGTGATTGAATCTTTTGGGGGTATAAGGGGCTGGCTGGTGGCCAAATGGGGTTATAAGGGCCCCAAGTTAGTGGACACATGGTGGTGGGGATATAAGAGCCCGGGTGGTGGGCTACTCTATGTATGAATATATTAAGGAGGAAGTGTTTTATGTGAAATTGATTATATATTGGGAACATTGATAAATGTTGTGATTGAAACCTTTATGGGGGTATAAGGAGCCAAGTTGTGGCCAAATGGGGTTATAAGGGTCCCAAGTGCGTGGACAATTGGTGGTGGGGATATAAGGGCCCGGGTGGTGGGCAATTGTGTTTATGTTATATACGGGAGGAAGTGCTGATTTGTGCATTTGATTGTGTTTGGTTGCTGAGTTTTACATTCTCTATTCCTTGGATGCAATTGAAATATTGTATATTGGAAACCTGGTTATTATTTCCCTTATGAATTGTATGACGTTTTCCAGAGTTGTTTGAATGTTTCATCTAATCTTAAGACTGTGGATAAGTGGGAACTTGAATCCTTCTGAGAATTTTCCCAAATTCTCACCCCTACTTCCCATAGGTCTTGTGATGCAAGATAGAAGAGGTTCTGGTGGTGGAGCAACTGGCGGTCCAGCTTAGGCTGTATGCTTAGTTTCCTGTGGTTTCTCTTAGCTTTTATAGTTTCTGTTGTTAGCGTTTTCTATATCTTTTCTGAAGTTAAGGTTTGTGTGGACCCTGCGTGGTCTTGTGATGGAGGCTGAACCTTGTTTGTATTGGAATATTTAATGTATCTGGCATTATGGTTTTGTTAATGGCCAGTGAACTCCCACTTTTATGTATTACTTTATTTTGATAAGCTTTAAAGGCAGGGATGTTTCATTAATGCTCTATATTACTTGCATTTTCTTTTAATGAATTTCTCTTTTTATCAAGAAGATACTGTCATTTTCAATATTCCAAGTACAAGTTGAAGAGTTTGTTCCACATTGTTTACACAACATCTTTTGTAAGGATAAATGATACTTATAAATTATCAACTCAATGTACATTCAATAGAACTATAGATTAATAAAACAAATTTAATTTGACAAAAAAATACTACTTGAAGACCATTACAATGTCATCATTAAACGAAACTTTTTGTTTCTCACAATGTAGAAGCAAGATTTACCTTGTAAAAAGATGGAAAGAATCTAATATTATATATACATTAATACAATTTAGCATGAATTGAAAATGATTGAATGAGAAATTAAAGACAATGTAAATGGGAGACAAAGTATATATGATCAGCCAATATGATCAAATTATATTAGAATAATACGAGTCTAACACAATCACAATCTTAAATACGCCTTACGATTTGTATCATGTTGTTAAGCCACCATCTCTAACAATTATGAAAACTTATCGATATGCTAAATGAATTTCTACCTTATAACTTATAAATTTTAATAGACACTCCTGCTACTAGCAATTGTCATTGATGCTATAAGTAAAAGTAATTAAAGTTATGCACTTGGATTTTAATTATGCTTCATGATTAATAAAAAATATATATATTAGCAATAGTTTGAGGGAAAAGAAATTGGATTTCCTGTCAATTTTTTTTGAAAAACTAGTTCTTAAAAGTATAAACGGGCTAAGTCTATTTTGTTTATAGTGAAAATATAAAAGACCTTAAAAAGCCTCAAATTGAAAGTTATCTTATACTAATTATAGAAATGGATATATATATATATAGCCTATAGTTTTATTAAAATTATTTAACTTAAATAAAACAAAAACTAACTAAAAAGAAAGAAAAACATAAAAAAAAATAAAGCATAGAAAGAAAATAGAAACATACCATAAAATGCAATAAATAAAAATAAAATGAAATGAACCGATAGAGAAAGGAGTCTTACCTCTTGAGGTGAGATAACATTAAATAAGTTGGAGGCTCGATCTTGAATTATGGTAGATTTAGCCCTTCCAAGGATTAGTATGTGTTGTGAGAATTGATGGAGAGATCTATTTATAGATAGGTGGTGGAATACTTCTAAATCTAAGTGGGACTCAAGTCGCCTTCCTTCAACTTCATTCTCACCTACATCTTCATCTCCACTTAAAGTCACCCAACAAATATCCGGGGAAATGGTGGGATTCAATTCATAAATTTGCATAGAGAATTATAGATATAAAGGGGGCCAATATCAAGAGTTCATTTCCAAGAACTCATATTAGCCCATTTCACCATCATCTTGAGGTGGTAGGGTACATGGGGGTCACCAAATTGAAAGAAAGAAACACCAAATCTGAGTTCAATGGCATGTAGCTCTTTTCAGATGCGACATGGGAGGCACGCTGATGTCTTCGATTTGGGGTTTCTTGTTGATGTTGTAGAGGACCTTGACGAGGGTTTCAGAGAATGGTCAGCCATTAACGATGGCATCGTGGACTATGTGGGCTTCGTGGCCTCAGGGACATGGATTTTCTTAGTGTCCTTGATGTAAAAAAAACTCTCTCGTGGCTCAAAAGGGGTAACTAGGGAAATCTTCATGATATTAGGGATGACAAAAATGCCTTGCATCATTGGTACAATTTTACTTGTCTGACAGTCTTTGTAATTGGCGCATGTCCTTTTAATGGGCTTTTTGTGAAGCTTTCTTTTTCTGGTTTTTTTTTTTTTGGAAGAGTGGGATACTTAGAAGCTCATTGTCATGCATATGCAAACTATTGCATTGTTTAGGTAAACCATGACTGAAGTTCATCACACGTGACAAGAGTCTTAGGACTTCTAATCCCTAAGAAGTAAGAAAAGAAGGGAAGTTGAGTAGATGGAAAAAGAGAGAAAGCTAGTGAAAATGGTGTGCCCAAAAATCTTGTTCATTCTTATTGTAGTTCAACAATCATAGTTTAAAAATGAACATCTTGGGTCATCTTGTTTGCCCTAGCTTGACCAACTACAGTGCCATGCTTTTTCCACGAGTCAAAGCAACCATTTGAATTTGAAATTTTTTGAAAATTGAAAATGTGAATGACGTTTTTTATTTTGGAAAAATGTTTCCTTTGGGATCCTTGTTTTTAACACGCTTTTATATCATCGTTTGAAATGCTAGTGGTAGCCCAAGCCTTGTTAAAAAATGTCATCACGAAAACATTTTTTAGCGGGTCACTGTTACATATGGAAGGGTCTGCCTACTCATAGCAACAATGTGTATTTTTTTTTAATGAATTTACTTTTTTGGAAAAAAATTTATTTATTTATTTTTTAGAAAGCAGACACTTGCACGATTACTTTAGCGTTTTGACAAAAAAATTTAATTTGACAAAAAAATACTACTTGAAGACCATTACAATGTCATCATTAAACGAAAATTTTTGTTTCTCACAATGTAGAAACAAGATTTACCTTGTAAAAAGATGGAAAGAATCTAATATTATACATACATTAATACAATTTAGCATGAATTGAAAATGATTGAATGAGAAATTAAAGACAATGTAAATGGGAGACAAAGTATATATGATCACCCAATATGATCAAATTATATTAGAATAATACGAGTCTAACACAATCACAATCTTTAATACGCCTTAAGATTTGTATCATGTTGTTAAGCCACCATCTCTAACAATTATGAAAACTTATCGATATGCTAAATGAATTTCTAACTTATAACTTTTTATAAATTTTAATAGAGACTCCTGCTACTAGCAATTGTCATTGATGCTATAAGTAAAAGTAATTAAAGTTATGCACTTGGATTTTAATTATGATTCATGATTAATAAAAAATATATATATTAGCAATAGTTTGAGGGAAAAGAAATTGGATTTCCTGTCAATTTTTTTTAGAAAATATAAAACTAATTTTGATTTTTTGAAAAATTTAAAAATAGTCAACAAGACTTATTTTGAAAAACTGGTTTTTAAAAGTATAAACGGGCTAAGTCTATTTGGTTTATAGTGAAAATATAAAACACCTTAAAAAGCCTCAAATTGAAAGTTATCTTATACTAATTATAGAAATGGATATATATATATATATAGCCTATAGTTTTATTAAAATTATTTAACTTAAATGAAACAAAAACTAAATAAAAAGAAAGAAAAACATAAAAAAATAAAGCATAGAAAGAAAATAGAAACAGACCATAAAAAGCAACAAATAAAAATAAAATAAAAGAATAAAATAAAATGAACCGATAGAGAAAGGAGTCTTAGCTCTTGAGGCGAGATAACATTAAATAAGTTGGAGGCTCGATCTTGAATTATGGTAGAGTTAGCCCTTCCAAGGATTAGTATGTGTTGTGAGAAGAAATTGAGAGATCTATTTATAAATAGGTGGTGGGAGAATACTTCTAAATCTAAGCGATGTGGGACTAAAGTCGCCTTCCTTCAACTTCATTCTCACCTACATCTTCATCTCCACTTAAAGTCACCCAACAAATATCCATGGAAATGGGGGGATTCAATTCAAAAATTTGCAAAGAGAATTATAGATATAAAAGGGGCCAATATCAAGAGTTCATTTCCAAGCGCTCATATTAGCCCATTTCACCATCATCTTGAGGTGGTAGGGTACATGGGGGGCACCATATTGAAAGAAAAACACACCAAATCTGAGTTCAATGGCATGTAGCTCTTTTCATATGCGACATGGGAGGCACGTTGATGTCTTCGATTTGGGGTTGCTTGTTGATGTTGTAGAGGACCTTGACGAGTGTTTCATAGAAGGGTCAGCCATTAACGATGGCTTTGTTGACTATGTGGGCTTCGTGGCCTCAGGGACATGGATTTTCTTGGTGTCCTTAATGAAATCAATATGGATTCTGATCTCTCTGTTCTGTCACCTTATGGGTGGTGATGAAGATGTTTATGGGGATGAAGTCAAGGAAGGAGACAACGAAGGTGTGAAGTACAGAAGGAACATTTTTATTTTATTTCATAATTTATGATGAAGTGTCATCCAACTTAGCATTTTCCATCCTTCGTTTAGCAAAAAGGATAATGGAGGGAGGTAAATTGCACATTATATAAAGTTCAGGGCTTCATATGTCAAGTTTTAAAGTTTAGCGAAGTAAATCAAACATGGCCTACAGTTCAGCGGGGTTTCTTGCATTTTAGCCAATATACAATAACATGTAAAAAAACACATGGTAACATAACTTTTATGAACATGTTGCCCTAGCCTCTATTTAACTTTTTCTCTATATATTGAAACAATTATCTCGAGAAAAAACCAATTATCTCTTCAATTCTTTTGACATTTATTACAAATTTTTACTTCCTTAAGTATACCTAGATAAATGTAACTTTCTATTAATAACAAAATCTAATTTCATTATTAGATTTACTTAAATGAAATATAATTAAAAAGAGAAACATAATAATACAGAAAATCAAGGCCTCTTAGCTTGTTTTGTCTCAATTTATGTAATTTCTTCATTTGTCCATCATTTTTAAGTAATTAATAAATACTATTGATATTTGATATATCGAGGCCTTTCTAGATTATGCAAAACATGTTGGCGTACTTGTTGTCAATTATTTATTACGCTTGATTGAAAATTAATTACAAATATTTTTATTTCATATGAAGACTATCTTTAATTTATACAAATTAAAATACAAGGGAGAATGTATGTTAACAAAAAAATTAATAGTTTTATTTTATATGTAACAAATTATAAAATTTAAATGATAAGAAGCTGAATTAGATTGACATAGCGGAAGCAAGAAAAATGTGAATAAGGATGGAAGTTGAGTCATTACTAAAAATGAAGGAGCAAAGTGTCAGACAATTCAAATATTACTTTTATTTCAATCTTGTATTTATGCAAGAATTAAACAACCACTAAATGGTTTTGTGGTTTTTAGTTATACGGACTAAAATGTACTACACTAGAAAAGATACGAAAACGAACTCTAGCAACCAAATATACCATTTAGAGCAACCGAATCTAACAATCATCACTAACAATTGATAAATGGGAGCATCTCATACTAATCATCCTAAGGTAGTCACTAACCAAGTGACTTGGATCAACAAACTAATTATGAACAAACCTCAAACAAGATAAATTAATAACTAGAAATGAAATACCCATTGCAATGATGATTTGAAGCATAAACCAAGAGTATAACAACAAAGTAATTGTACCAACTACAAAGCTATCACACTACAAGTCACAATTCTCATGATTAACATCAACCTTAAGAATTTCAACATGTGTGAATGGAAATATTATATCAAACTCTCAAGTTCACCAACACAGCCAAAATTTACTTCAAAGTTTCAAAACCCTAACTAAGAATTACGGAAAACTAAAACAAAACCCTTGTGAGAATGAGAAAACTCCCTCAAATGTTGCTCCTAGCTCAAGTTTGACTCCATTGCTCCAACGGGTAAAGATGCTCAGGTGTTCATGGTGCAAAGAGAAGCTCCACCAAGCCCCAAACGAGCCAACATAGCCATTGCAACCAAGAGAAGCTTCAAAGTGATGAAAATGGTAAAATGTGAAGAAGAGGGAGATGGAATTCGTTGGTGAGCCTACCCCTGAGGAAAGAAACCCTAAACCTCTAGAAATTAGTTTATTCACGAATCATGACGAGTTGGACTGGGCCTCCATGAAGAAAATTTGGTTTTTGGCTTAAAAAAAATGCAACTCTGCACGCAGGTCTACCACGGGCCTCGACAGATAGCTAGCAACTGGCTCACTAAATTGGCGAAGCAGAAAATCGTCCCAAATTCAGCATCTTGATTCCTAGCTCGGCTTCTTGTATCCTGGCTCCTCTTTGACATTTCCAATGCTTAGGAACCCATTTACACCTGCCAAAAACCAAAGACTAAGTTATTTCTTAAGATATAATAAATCAAACATGTTATACACCATAAAAATCACAAAATGCTCACAATTTAATCCAATTAAGCATCAAACCTCATGGTGCCATGTTCTATCACTAAAGATAAAAAAGACATGCAATTAGCTTCCAAATGAACATAAAATGCCTTAAAATGATAATGAAATGCATGATAGAATATGGTTAGATCAGGCAGCCTCAATCTGTACAAGCCAAGACAAATCAAGTATGACCATTTTCTTATAAGGTTTCTTTTCCTTGAACGTTGAGTCTTGTGGACTCACAATACCAAAAAAAAAAGAGTTAGAGATAAATCATAAAGTTCCACTTATGTTTAGACAAACCATACTTGAGGTAGAGAAGATTAAAAATAGACAAATCACAATGGTCCACTCACGCTTAATTAAACAGATTGATCACAGTTTAACCTTATTAGGGTCGTAGTAATGAATACAAGAGTCTTCAATAAGAGTGCACTCTATAATGGTTGTGAGATCTTGGGATGTAGAATGGAGATTTGGGAGAAATTAAGGTAGTATTAGAAGTCTTTAGTGTTTTAGAGTTTTTGGAAAATTTTAGGCCTATATTAAGAGTTTTTAGATTAGAACTTCTAGAAAGGCTCTACAACAGAATGTCCCCCTCAACTTTCTAAAATTAAAAAATGAACATTTCCATTCTAGGGTTTGAGTTGTTTTCTTATATTTTTATCATCAAATTTCTGCTTGTTTCTTGACATTAGTTTAATCATTGAACTACACCCTTCATTCTTCCCACCTCCATGTTCATCTTGGAAGTCTACAAGTTTGGACAAACTCCTCCATTCTATATTTTCGGCCATAATAGAAGTACGTCTGAAAAGCATCAACTTCTTCATTGTTTCTTGATTTTCTTTGTTGGAATTGACTCTTTGATGATAGTATATAATGTTTGGAATCTTTAGAAGTTGCTAAGTCTCCACAATATTAAGTTTTGGGACTATTTCTACTCTAAGGTTCAAAACTGACGAAAATTTAGAAGATTTGGGAATTTTGACAAAATCTCTTTATTTTCTTGAAATTAATAGTTTGAATGAGTTTAATGGACAATAAAAATAATTTCTAATGCATTAATTCGAATTTACAAAGTGAATTTTGAAATTCGGTTATCATGCAAAAAACTTTAAATTTGCATTTTTGTTCCTATGGATGGTTTTGATAGTTTTAATGAACTAAATGTAATCCTTTGAGATTATCGAGAGTTTTGTTATAATAATATTGAATTTAAAATGTGGTACTTATGTGTGCAATTCAAGTTTGGATGAAAGAAATCATCAAGTTTGTGGTATTGGCCAATGTTATTGGATTTGAAACTTGCTGGTGACTTATTTTTGGAACTTATGGATTTTACAACGTTGTTAAAGCTCCCAAATTGATACCCAAGCCTCTTGTTGAACCCTTGGCTAAGATGCTAGCATTTTATGTGGTTGTAGGAAATGGTAGGATAAGTGCTTGATTAGTCACTTGGGAAAGGATCCAACATGCCAAATGAGTCTGGGAAAAGGATATTCCAAAAC
Source organism: Chamaecrista fasciculata (assembly GCA_003254925.1). Taxonomy (NCBI): domain Eukaryota; kingdom Viridiplantae; phylum Streptophyta; class Magnoliopsida; order Fabales; family Fabaceae; genus Chamaecrista; species Chamaecrista fasciculata. The sequence continues at coordinate 146,852 of QANZ01006359.1, forward strand.
CAACTAGGAAGTGTATCAACAATTTCAGCACTTGAAATATCTAACCCAATACATTTTTGGGTTTGAAGCTATTTTTGAAAAGTAGGACCCAACTTCCAAGATGCTAGTGAAATGGTTTCAAGCTGAGAAGGTGCAACCAATTGCTACTTCCATTGGAGGCCAAATCATTAACATACAAGTCCAAAGTATTGAAGTCTAGAAAGCCTTAAAAAGTGAGTTTCAGAAATCACACCCTTCAAAAAGTTGTTCCTAATGCTTAAAGCCTCCAAGTTTGATAGCTTCCCAATGAAATCACATAGACTTCCATTGAAGTCGAGTCTTGATAATTAATATATGAATAAATCAAATTCATATGTGATACAATAAACTACAGAGAAACGACCAAAACTTTATTTCCTTTATCTCTCTTCAAATAAATTATGAGTTAGACTATGATTCAAAGTTTGTTTTAGAGGCATGGGATGCAATGGGCCATGAGCCAATTAGATTATGACACATGGAAGGATACGTTGGTGATGTAACTCCATAGACAGTTTTCGTTAGTTAAAAAATTATTTTTTCTACTTTTTTCAGCATTAAATTTCTTACCCTTCCATGTGTCATAATCTTATTGGCTCAGGACCCATTGCATCTCATGCTTCGAAAACAAACTTTGCATCATAGACTAACCCTTAAATTACATAGTTGGCACTTAGGAGTTACTATATATTAGAAATAGGTATTTTTTTTTTTTGATGTCACGATTATTGAACAAAAATTATCCATTGGAACTGGTAAAATCAGTTTTGTCAACATTTGCAAAATTATAAAATGTGAACACAATATGTATAGCTACTAAAATGTAAAAAAAAATTGGCCAAAAAATAAATTTTTAAATACATGATATATATATATATATTTAATAAGTATATATTTCACTCAATTAAGAATGTCAACTTTCATCAATGTATATATTAATTAGAACTATACTTTACAATTTAATATGAAACGACCTTGTGTACTCAATGTGAAATAGATGTGTACTTAATTAGAACTATTACATGTGATCCCTCATCACTATTATAATCTGTCCCACCCATTTTAATTTTTGAAAAGATGAACAATAAGAGTGCAATCTCTCATGCTGTAACTGTCAAAATAAACTTAGTGATGAAATGTGAAACAGAGACAACCTAGAAATCAGACTTCAGATACACTAAATAGAGTTTCACGTTACTTTTCATGGTCTTCCTAAAATTATGTTGAAACAGATCAAACTATTAATTTCTTCATTATCATGAAATAGATCAGACAGTACTTTCACTTCACGACCACATTCAAAACATCGTGGGTATTATAAAATCAGACCATATTCTAACATACAAGGGTAAAGAACTTCGAAATGATCACACTCTAGCAGAGTATATTATATATGCTGTCTAAAACGATGGTGCATTATTAATCTTGGGACGTCATGAACAAAAATGGTTTCTATAATGCCAAATGCAAGAAATTGACATGTTATTATAAAAGTGTATTTATTCATACTATACTTTATGTATCGAAATGCATTGTTGTACAAAATGGATTAAATCAATAGAACTTTAAGTCTTACCCAAAAACATTGACAAATGATGCGGAACTGATGAATACTTGTTTGCATACATTTAGAATGAAAGGGAAGTTCAACAAATCCAGGGAAAGTTGAATCACTCTCATAATAACAAATACGCCGACAGGTTTTGTTTTATGAAAGTATTTAACATTTAAAAGAACGACACCTTTGTTCTAACAAACAAGTTAGAGTGAAAGAAATGTAGGAAGGGACCAAATAATGTAAAGAGGTAGAATGAGAACCGAGTGGGTACGTCAAGAATGAGAAAGTGATGCCTTTTAAAGATTAAAGTCTAAGGGTAGTATTGTAATAACAAGTTTGAGAAAACTAGAAACCAATCACTAGGCTTAATTGATGGGCGCAATCCATGGGCGGATTAAAACGCATAACTGAAACTAGTGATTTTGGGAATAGATAAGCTAGGATTAGTGACTCAGCAACAATTGGTAAACACATTATTTTATTATTTTCAAGAATCATTATCATCGTAATCATGATCCACGAAACAGCGACGGCGGTGATGAACAACGGCGATGCAGTGGAGAAAAATCCTCTGCAAACATCAATAAAAAAGTATAAGACATGTGGCACATGATAAGTCTTTGGATATAGTGGACGATTGAGATCTTTGTAAAACAAAGACAATAGCATAAAAGTACAATAGAGGATCCATTGGCCGAAAATTCAGAGAACTACAGAGGCTTTTGATTATATAGGATTCGATTCTTATAAATAAAAATGTGAGTACATACTCATATGTGAAGAGCAATTAACGTTGTAGTTATGAAAACAAAAGAGTTTTCACATAAAAAAAAGATCAACAATGAGACTACACTCACTTGTGATATAACTATAATCTTGTGTCTTAGAGTGAATCATTATAGATCAAAATTTTAGATAGAAGATTTCAGTGGCACATTAGATTTTAAATAGGGGGCCAATTGCGCACATTCTAGAATAGCGATAAAATAATTCAATAAAATATAAAAGGAAAAGGAATAGCACCTTGTGTGAGTTTTGTTGTTGCATCTTCGAGGGTGTGTGGATGAAGGTTGTTGTTGCTTCAAGTAATGAATTTTTTTTTATCATCAAAATTTCATAAAAATCTCCAAATGGGTTTATTTTCAGTATTCCTATCTTCATGCCTTCGATAGCCTGAGGACTTAATGCTCTATATTACCTGCATTTTCTTTTAATTAATTTCTCTTTTTATCAAAAATATAATGTCATTTTCAATATTCCAAGTCGAAGTTGAAGAGTTTGTTCCACATTGTTTACACAACATCTTTTGTAAGGATAAATGATACTTATAAGTTATCAACTCAATATATTCAATAGAACTATAGATTAATAAAACAAATTTAATTTGACAAAATAATACTACTTGAAGACCATTACAATGTCATCATTATACGAAAATTTTTTGTTTGTCAAAATGTAGAAGTCAGATTTACCTTGTAAAAAGTTGAAAAGAATCTAATATTATACATACATTAATACAATTTAGAATGAATTGAAAATGATTGAATGAGAAATTAAAGACAATGTAAATGGGAGACAAAATATATATGATAAACCAATATGATCAAATTAAATTACAATAACATCAAACTAACACAATCACAATCTTCAATAATCCTTAAGATTGGTATCATGTAGTTAAGCCATCATCTCTAACAATTGTGAAAACATATCGATATGCTAAATGAATTTCTACCTTATAATTTTTTATAAATTTTAATAGACACTCCTGCTACTAGTAGTTGTCATTGATGCTATAATTAAAAGTAATTAAAGTTATGCACTTGAATTTAAATTATGTTTCATGATTAATAAAAAAAAACATATATCAGTAATAGTTTCAAGGAATAGAAATTGGATTTTCCTATCAAGTTTTTTAGAAAATATAAAACTAATTTTGATTTTTTGAAATATTTAAAAACAGTCAACAAGACTTATTTTGAAAAGCTGGTTCTTAAAAGTATACCTCAATAAATGCAAATTTCTATTAATAACAAAATCTAATTCCGTTATTAGATTTACTACAATGAAACATAATTAAAAAGAGAAACATATTTTTACAGAAAATCAAGGCCTCTTAGCTTGTTTTGTCTCACTTTATGTAAATTCTTCATTTGTCCATCATTTTTAAGTATGTAATAAATGTTATTGATATTTGATATATCGAGGCCTTTCTAGGTTATGGAAAAACGTGTTTGCATACTTATTGTCAATTATTTATTACGCTTCATTGAAAATTAATTACAAATATTTATATTTTATATGAAGAATATCTTTAATTATACAAATCAAAATACAATGGAGGATGTAGGTTAACAAAAAAAATTAATAGTTTTATTTTATATGTAATAGATATATAAAATTTAAATGATAAGAAGCCGAATTATATTGACATAGCGGAAGCAAGAAAAATGTGAACAAGGAAGGAAGTTGAGTCCTTACAAAACTGACGTAGCAAAGTGTGAGACAACTCATCAAATATTACTTTAATTTCAATCTTGTTCTGTGGCAGCCTCAATCTGTACAGGCGAAGACAAATCAAATATGACCATTTTCTTATAAGGTTTATTTTCCTTGAAGGTTGAGTCTTGTGGACCCACAATAGAAAAAAAAAAGAGTGAGATGCAGATTTTAAAGGTCCACTTATGTTTAGACAAACCAGACTTGATATGGAATAGATTAAAAATAGACAGATCACAATGGTCCACTCACGCTTAATTAAACAGATTGATCACAATTTAACTTTATTAAAGTACTTTATTAAAGTTGTAGTTTTGAATACAAGAGTCTTCAATAAGAGTGCACTCTATCGTGATTGTGGGATCTTGGGATGTAGAATGGAGATTTGGGAGAGACTAAGAAAGTATTAGAAGGCTTCAGTGTTTTAGACAAATTCTAGGCCTATATTAAGTGTTTTTAGATTAGAGCTAGGGGTGAGCATCGGTTCGGTTCGGCTCGGTTTTTCTATTTTTTTTAACCGAGCCGATGTAACTGGATGGCCAAAATAACCATCCAATTCATCCAAAAAATTTTAGACATCCGAACCAAACCAAACCAATTATGATCGGTCTGGTTTCGTTCGGTTGGTCGGTTTTTGTGTATACTTTTTTTAAAAAAAAAATCGGACTTCTAAAATTATAATTTCATACAAATTATAATATATAAAGGTATTCATATGTTGCCCAAATGCAGTTATGCATGTATATATATGACCTCCTAATTCATTATTTCAATCAATTTGTCGAATTTCAAATATGACATTTCTTTAAATCTAAAATTTCATAATATTCATAATTTCGCAGTATTTAGAAAACACTAAAATAAAATTGAAATATCAGCAACAACAATAGTACTTCACAAAGATCAACATTCAACATGACTTCAAAACTTAAAAACATGATAATTAGAGGTTTAATTAGTGGCTAAATGGATGAGATTGATAGGTAGGTTCATTTTATATATGAGAGTATTTTATTTATAGAGGTATTTTATATATAGAAGTAGATAGGTTCGGTTTTATTGGATGGTTCGGTTGACCATCAATTTGTAAAATAAACCGAACCAAACTTGATTGGTTCTCTCATTTTTCATCCAAACCATCTAAATTTTAATCGGTTTTGCATCGGTTGGAATTGGATGAGATCGGTTTTGCTCACCCCTAATTAGAACTTTTAGAAACTAGTAAACTCAATAATTTAGAATTTTATTTGTCATATTTGAAATCTCCATATTTTATTAAGCTTGTGGGAAAATTTTTGGAGTAAATAGAGTTTAAAAGTTTATTTGTCCTTTTATTTTGACACTGCAATAAACACTTTCGAGTAAGAACTGAAAAATCTTAGAAATAAATTTTTCAAAAAAAAATTACATATTTGGAATCTACTCTTTGAAGCGAAGCTAACAATATAAATTTTGTCTATAAACTCTATTTCTAAATTTTGTTTTAAGGACGAATCTGAAAAGATTTTAACTAATCTTGGCATTTCTGTTATTTAAACCACAAAGGCTTTGCAACAAAATTCATTTTCTTCCCCCTCTTTATTTTCTTTATATTAATAGTTCGGATGAGTTTAATGGACAATTAATGTGACGACCCAAAACTTAGGCACGTGACCGGCACGAAATGCAAGAAAAATCTCACACCCCGTAAGCCTACACTTAAAAGAAATCATATGCTAAACTAAAATTACATAAATGATATTGTCATTCATAATTTATCATAACGAATCTAACAAAAGCGAACATCCTGCATGTGGGTTTGTAGAGCAACTCTAGAGTTCAATAATATAGAGTACAACCTGGCACACACGAACAATGTGTGTTTCGCCTTCTAACATTACATCACCTACCTCGACACTTCAAACCTTCTAAACTTGCAACTTAAATAAATAAATGGAAGGGGGTGAGTTTTACAACTAATTGAATGGCTAACCCATCCCAATCGTGATGTTGGACACCACCACACAGAGAAAGGGGTCACCAACCTAAACCAACAATTATAATAATGTACAATATACATTAGTGTAAATCTAGCTACAAACTTTCAACATGAATAATAATCTAAACACACAAGGTATAAAGTCAAAGGCAACACAATTAAAGACAATTCGTAAAACTTTAAATGCGAGTAAAAGAAGGCAAGAATTAACATTTATCTTGAAATATTATAGTAGCGGACTCTCTAGGAATATTAACACCTTTAAAATTTAATGACTGAAAGGTAGAAGTTGTTCCCTTATGGAAGAGGTGAAGAATTCGTTTTACTAAATTAAATTTTGATTATAAAATTTGTAAATTAACTATCCTTGATAAAAGATAATATTTTAGAGTTACTTGAATTTAGAACCAAGGGAAAACTGTTGTAAACAAACCATTTTTAATAAAAAGGAAGTTTTTTAAAATATAAGTCTATTTTGAAGACTTGTTTAGTAAAATAAAACTTTAAAGGGAAGTAATAAAATTTATGAGTTTATAAAATAAAGTTCGAGCATGGAAAACAAGTTATGAAAGTTCCTTTTAAAATTTCATTCAAGATGTAAAATTTGTATAAGAATAGCAGTTAAGTTGTTCGAAGACTAACTTTTCTTAGAAGTTTCATTTAGAAATTTTGTGGAGTATATTAAATGAAAAAAATAGTAACGGAAGATTTAAAACAATATGAAACTATCATGCCATCAAAATATTGGTCTTGCTTCCATATGCCTTCAGAAATAGTAGGAACCAAAGCTTTAGAAAAAGTTATAATTCGATAACAACAATGATATTACAATTCAATGATATCGTCTCAACCGTTCGAGATATTGAACATATCTAATACCGATGACACCTATATTCAACAACACACAATTACCAATTCACAACTAAGTTAAGTTTCCTTACAATAAACACATCAAACATCAAAACTTGACTGAGCGTTATGTATCGTCATCCCCAGCTTTCGTATTACTATTTCCACTTCCCACCTAAGCGTTACGTATCGTCATTCCCAGGGGGTTTTCTCATTTACATAACCATCTTCATTTTTATTTCCTTATCAAGTGAGCCTTACGTATCGCCGTTCCCAGGGAGCTCTCATTGCCATATCTATTTCCTTTCCCACCTGGGTGTTACGTATCGCCATCCCCAAGGGGTTCTCATATCCATTTCGTTTTTCATATCTACCTGGGTGTTAAGTATCGCCGTCCCCAGGGGTTTCAAACATCATTTTCCACTCACACAAACACCAACATAATCACGATCACAAACAAAATACAATCACAACAAACACAATCACAATCACAATCACGAATACAAACACAAACACAAATGCAAACATAATCACAAACACAAATACAAACACGGTTAAATTCAATCAACTCAGGACCTACAACACTCGGATAAAAGTTACATATAGTAAGCAACATCAATCAACGTTTAAAGTGAACAATTAAGATATACACAACAACAATTCCATATCTTCCATCAAGATAGCTCGATCAAGGAGATTAGGATTCAATGCAAGTAATTTTAAAACTCACTAATCAAACATTAAGTCGTCATTCAAATTTTAAAATAAACAAAACATAAGTCATGCATTACTTGGAGAAATAAAAAAAATCATAAGAAGAAATGCACATAAAGGGATATCCTAAGGTGTATGAGAAGATCAACAAAATCGACAACCTTGTAAAGAAAATCAATCAAGTTACAAGAATATAAAATGACAATAAATTCATCAAAGCACTAGTCATGGCCAACCTTATAGAGTTCCAAATTATCAAGAACATCATCTCCTACATCATCATCATCATTATAAATAATTCAAGGAACTAGTATTACTCAATCAAGTTTCCACGATAAGGAAATTTTGCAACAATTTGAACTTACATCAACCTCAACCTCAACCCTTCATTGGGGAGAAATACAGATAGTCACCTCATCTTAAAAGTGACAACCATATCAGAGTAATTTAATTCAAAGTTAATCACTTACTACCATCAATAACATAGTCAACATGTGAACGATTATTATATCCAAGAGTACTCAAGACTAAAAATTTTAAGAAACTGCAATTTAAAGAGTTAGTTCACAAATAAACAACTATCATCATCAATCAAGCACTTAGACCAGGCAAAAGGGGAGAAAGCCACTCACCTTAACCGATCTAGTAGCCTCCATAGCTTCTTTCGTTCCTATTATCATACGATGCAAGACATCTAGAAGCATTAATGAAATCTTGATAACATGACCAACACTTCTATTTGGGAACAATCCCAATAACCCAAAGGTCTAATATACCACAACTCACACTTTAACAAGTTAGCTAATGCATCATATATGAACCTACTAATCAAGCATTTACCCTATCTTTTCCTACAACCACCTAAAATCCTAGCATCATAGTCATAGGTTCAACAAGAGGCTTGGGTATAAATTTGGGATCCTTAACACCTTTTTGAAATCCATTAGTTCAAGATTAAATTACATTTAAAATTCCAAAATAAGAGCATGATTCACTCATTAATTGATACTTCCTTCAAACTTCCAATTACTTTCAATACGTAAATCAAATTCCAAATTTATAATGCAAACATCCTTGACACATGTAAAGAAATTCATTTAGACTATCTCAAACACCAACTTGGGAGATTTTACAAACTTGACACTCTTATTCTTCAAGTTAGAAATTGACATTTTCATTTCTTCATAATAAATTCAATATTTTTATTTTAAAACCCTCCATAATTCCAAGACAATCCATTTAGTTTTCCAAAACTACCAAAATCACTCATAGGGACCAAAATGCAACTTCAAGGTTTTACCCAAAAACATTGAATTCCAAAATATAATCTCTATATTCAAATTGATGAAATATAATTCATTATTATCATCAAAAAAATTCATTTGAACCATCAATTTCAAGAAAACAAAAGGATTTTATCAAAAATCCCAATTTCAAGCTTACCCCAAACCCTATCGGGTCCAAAATTCATGAATATGGAAACCAAGTGCCAAACCACTAATTCAGAGTAACTAAGACACCAAGAATCATCAAAGAACAGAAGCACATCACAGATTAAGCAGCAAAAATCGAAGAATTGAAAGGAAGAAGCAAAGAGAAAGAATGTGGCAGAAGACAGCGGCGCTTTGCTGTGGTGGTGGACGAAATGACGAAGAGCAGAGGAAAGGAGTGAGACGTGACTTGGAGGAGTGCATATGGGAGTGAGACTCATGTTGGGATTTTGTAAAAGGAATGGGTTCATTTCGTAATTCTAGAAAACTAGGGGGGACAAACAGCTATTCTGATATAAGATTTCAAGGGTTGAAATTGCAAGAATACCTAGAAATATTCAAATATTTTCAAAATAGTCCTTGAAAACTCAAATTTCTAGAAATAGAATTTCTGAATAAAATTTATATTGCTAGCTTCGTTACGAAGACTAGATTGCAAATATGTAATTTGGTTTTGAAAAATTTATCTCTGACATCTTTCAGTTCTTACTCGAAAGTGCCACTTGTTAAGACCAGGCAAAAACCCATATGAAAATTTAAGTTCCGTTTACTCCCAAAATTTTACCAGAAGCTCATAAAAATTTGTAGATCTCAAATATGACAATTTTTATTCTAACTTATCAATTTTACTAATTTTTTTTAAAAAAACAAATTCTAAACTAAAACCCCTTATATTGGCTTAAAGTTAGCTGAAAAATCTATCTAAAATCCTATAAATCACTAATTCTATTTCTAAACCCTCAAAACTGTATTCTAAAATTCTGGGATCTCACAATTAAAATAAGTTCTAATGCATTGATTCGAATTTAGAAAGTAAATTTTGAATTTGGTTATCATGCATAAAACTTTAAAGTTGCATTTTGGTCTCTATGGATGGTTTTGATAGTTTTAATGAACTAAATGGAATCCTTTGAGATTATGGAGAGTTTTGAAATAATAATCTTGAATTTAAAATGAGGTAATTATATGTGCAATTCAAGTCTAGATGAAACACATCGTCGAGTTTGTAATATTGGCCAATTTTATTGGATTTGAAACTTTCTGGTGATTTTTTTTTTTTTTGGAACTTGTGGATTTACAACGTTGTTAAAGCTCCCAAATTGATACCTAAGCCTCTTGTTGAACCCTTGGCTAAGATGCTAGGACTTTATGTGGGTGTAGGAAAGGGTAGGATAAGTGATTGATTAGTAACTTGGGAAAGGATTCAACAAGCCAAATGAGTATGGGGAAATGATATTCCAAAACCAACTAGGAAGTGTATAAGCAATTTCAGCACATGAAATATCTAACCCAGTACATTTTTGGGTTTGAAGCCATTTCCAAAAAGTAGGACCCAACTTCCAAGATGCTAGTGAAATGGTTTCTAGCTGAAAAGGTGCAACCCAATTGCTACATACATTGGAGGGCAATTCATTAAAATACAAGTCCAAAGTATTGAAGTCTAGAAAGTAGAAAGCCTTAAAAAGTGAGTTTCAGTAATCACACCCTTTAAGAAGTTGTTCCTAATGCTTAAAGCCTCCAGGTTTGATAGCTTCCCAATGAAATCAGCTACACTTCCATTGAAGTCCATTCTTGATAATTAATCAAATTCATACGTGATACAACAAACTACAGAGAAATGACTAAAACTTTATTTCCTTTATCTCTCTTATTCATATAAATTACATAGTTGGCAATTACCAGTTAATATATATATATATATATATGAGAAATGGGTATTTCTTTTTGATGTCACGATTATTGAACAAAAATTATCCATTGGAATTGGTAACATCGGTTTTCTCAATATTTGCAATATTATAAGATGTGAACACAATATGTATAGCTCCGAAAATGTAAAAAAGGTTTTGGCCGATAAATAAATTTTTAAACACATGATATATCTTTACTACTTAAAAGTGTGAATTGGTGTCAATTTTCTTTTCCTAAAATACCCTTATACATCATTAGTTGCATTTGCATCCCTTCAAATGATGACTTCTACTCTTTGAATAACTATGTCATTTCTTTTTATAAATACTCTTACATGATTAGTTGCATCCCTTCAAATGATGATTTTTACTCTTTGAATAACTATGTCGTTTCTCTCTATAAATCATTAGTTGCTGCATCCCTTCAAATGATGACTTCTACTCTTTGAATAACTATGTCATTTCATTTCATAAATATCTATTACATGATTAGTTGCATCCCTTCAAATGATGATTTTTACTCTTTGAATAACTATGTCCTTTCTCTCCATAAATCATTAGTTGCATCCGCATCCCTTCAAATGATGACTTCTACTCTTTAAATAACTATGTCATTTCTTTTCATAAATACTCTTACATGATTAATTGCATCCCTTCAAATGATGATTTTTACTCTTTGAATAACTATGTCGTTTCTCTCCATAAATCATTAGTTGCATCCGCATCCCTTCAAATGATGACTTCTACTCTTTAAATAACTATGTCATTTCTTTTCATAAATACTCTTACATGATTAGTTGCATCCCTTCAAATGATGATTTTTACTCTTTGAATAACTATGTCCTTTCTCTCCATAATTACTCTTACATTATTAGATGCATCTCTTCAAATAATAACTTTTATTGTTTGAATAGTCATGTCTTTTCTCTTCATTCAATATATAAGGCGCCTCTCATGGATCAAAGTGTGCACATTTCATTCTCAATATGTATCACAATTTAATTATATTTTGAATGCTACAACAATCTTTGCATCAAATTTTTGAAATCTAGATTATGAATTTGAGACTAGAACTTAAATTGTTTTATATCAATAAATTGCTCTAGATTTGGGTATTATTGTTCTTGGTTTGTTGCCCCGAAATATGTACAATTGAGGTTTGAAAAACCGAACCCTCATTTTGGTTTATTGTGTTTTCTTTGGTGCGTTTCATGAAATTGATTCTTATATTTTGGTTTTGGGCACCCTTAGTTTCATTTGAGACAAGAAATTTCATAAATATGTTGGAGATTTGAAAATCTATGTTTATGGTTTGGAACTTGATTCAGTCTTAGGTGCATTTTGCTTAATCAAAAATTGCTTTGTCTCCCTCAACCGATCCTGATCGACGTCTGGTTCGCCGAAGATGATGCTGGAAAAAAGTGGTATCGGGCGAGTCTGTCAAGACATCAGGTACACCTTTGATTTTTTATTTTCTCTCAAAATCAATCTCGTCGAAGCGAGGAGAGCAACAGCTTCGAGCTGGTAGATTTGGGAGCGAAGAGGATGAGCGTGGAGAGGGAGACGAAGAAGATTAAGGAAGATAGAGGAATAGTGGCAAAAACGAAGATGCAGAAATACAGTAGCAGAAGGCATCGCGGATTTTCGCTTTCAACATTGTTTTACTTTCTCTCTCACACACATGGATTTAGCGTTGAGTATGGGGTTGTTCTATAATTGAGATGAGAATGGATGAATGTTTGTGTGGTTGGATAGAATTTGATTGGGATTGAAGTGTTGGGCGGAAGCGCAACCCCACACAACAAATGAAGGAAGAGGAAACGGAGAAACGAACACAAATCTTTAACGTGGTTCGGTGCCTCAAGACCTACTCCACGGCCCCCTCTGGGACAAAATTCACTATTTGTAATTTTTGCACGGAAAAATTACAAACCCTCCTCAATACAATTTTTGACTGGAGAAAATTGCAAACCCTCTCTCAAAAATGACTCACAACTACCCAAACCCCAATACACCCATTAGGATTTCTATGTAAGTTGTGGTGCCTCTTAAGGTGAAAAGCCCTCTCTATTTATAGCTTCCTCACCCACTCAACTTTTCTAACTTGACCAATGTGGGACTTTGAAAAAACAAAAGAAGCCCAACATGAAGAAATCAAGATTTAAGAGCAATCAGGAACACAATTTGATTGGATAGAATTTGATTGGAATTTGATTGCTTGAACACAATTTGATGCTTAGGAAATTAAAGAAAACACAAGTAACGATTTCAAAATCGGTGATCTACACCTTCGATCTCTCATTTCATTCCAACACACATTCGGTGCGTTTGGTTAAGCTTATTTTAGTAAAAAAGCACTTTATTTTTAAAAATACTTTACTAGAGAAGGGTGGAAGAATTTGATAAAGAAGTTCAATGAAAGGACAGGTCATACTTATTCGCAAAAACAACTTAAAAATAGGTGGGAAGCTCTAAAAAAAAAAATTTTCATTGTGGGCAAAACTTATTGGAAGAGAGACTGGACTTGGATGGGATATAGAAAAGAAAACCGTAAAAGCCTCGAATGAGTGGTGGAGAGCCAAAGGAAAGGTATGTTATATTATATGTTGTAAAAATAATTTTATTATTAATGTGTTTTGCTTTTAATTTAACTTTATGTTCTTTTTATGAATTATAGGAGAATCCTGACTATTTGAAATTCAAGCATGAAGGTCCAAAATTTTTGGACATGTTGGAAATATGTTTCAAAGACGTGATAGCTACTGGTTATGAAGCTTTAACACCATATGAAGAAGATCCATCCTCAGATGACGGTGGTAATAATAATGATGAAGATTTTGTAGTTGATATTGCATTAGAGGATGAAGGTGGTGATCAAGAGGTTGAACCAAGGGTTGATAGAAATCAGGAACCAGTTATCTAGTCGGCCTCGTCATTAAAGCTTTGAATAATTTAATTAGTATTTTCTGAACATTTTTAAATTATTATTACGTGGTATTGTAATTATTTTCTACTTTTTTTAATTGTTNAGAAAGAGAGGAGGAAGAGTAGACAATAGACGTGGAATATCAGAAAAACTTCAAGAATCTCTTGATCAAATTATTAGTGGGATAAACGACACGTCGAAGAAATCAAACACTGATGATCCTTGCAGTGTTAGCAATTGCCTAAAATTGCTAAATGAGGTTCCTGGCCTAGAAATTGGAAGTCCTCAATTCTTTCTAGCATCTAGAATAATGTCTAAGAAACAAAATAGGGAAACTCTTGTTCACTTCATGCAAAATTCTCCAGAGTTGACTATTGGATGGTTGAATACTTTCAAGATTGAAGACATGAATCGCTTTTAATTTATTTCTAGTCGTGTTATGATATTAATTTTTTGTTTTTCATATTGAATATTAATTTTTTGTTGTTCATATTGGATATTAATTAACTTTTTTCTATTTTTGATGTATTACATTTTTCTTCATTTTTAATTATATGATGATTTTGATTGTTATTATTATTAATATTGTTACAGTTTTTTTTTTCATTTTATGGATGTGTAATTATTTCAGTTAAGAAATTGTGTTATTTAACTTTCCAAAGTATATTGTATGTATCTATATAATATGTAATTCATATTATTATTTATTGATTTTATTGATTTTTTTGGATCAGGATGAGTGACACGGATACCGGCAGTGATAAGTCAGAAGATGAAAATGAAGTACAAAATGTGAGAAGAGAACAACTTTATAATGCTGCGAGATTAGCTTCTGTTGCAATTGCAAATTATCACTTGCAGTACGTTGTAAAAGAGAAGAAAAGGACATCAAAATTAAGTGGGCATGAATGGGTAGTAGAGTTGAAGAGAGGAAATGAAAATCGTTTTTTTGAACAATTGAGAATGAGGAAGCATGTGTTTCGGCAGTTAGTGAATGATTTGACTCATAAGTATAATTTGAAACCAACAAGGAATGTCAGCTTAGATGAAGGAGTAGCGATATTTTTATACACGGTTGGTTATGGTGCCACATACAGGAATGTTGAGGAAAGATTTCAACATTCTGGAGAAACAATTCACAGACAATTTTATAAAGTCTTGAAAGCTATTAAAAAATTAGGAAACGATAATATTAGACCACTTGATCCAATGTTTAGAGATGCTTCTAACCATCTTATGGATGATGATAAATATTGGCCATACTTTAAGAATTGTATTGGGGCTATAGATGGAACTCATATTTCAGTACATGTTCCAGCTGAGAAATTGATACCTTTTACTGGAAGATAAGGGTATACTTCTACAAATGTTATGGCGGTATGTGACTTTAATATGTGCTTCACATTTGCTTGGGTTGGTTGGGAAGGTTCTGCTCACGATTCAAGGATTTTCATGGAAGCTCTTAGAAAGCCACACTTAAAATTTCCTCATCCACCTCAAGGTTAGTGTCATATATATGTGTAGAATAACAATATTAATTTTAATTGATGTATAATGATGCAATCACAATTTGTGTTTGCAGGTAAATTTTATCTTGTTGATTCTGGATATCCTACCTTCAAGGGTTTCTTACGGCAATACAGAAATACAAGGTATCATCTTCCTCAATTTAGGTTGGCCCCCGATTTTAGATCACGTAATGAAGTGTTCAATTACAACCATTCAAGTTTGAGAAGTGTTATTGAAAGAAATTTTGGAGTTTGTAAAGCTAGATGGAGGATCTTGCAAAACATGACCAATTATAAGCTCAAAACTCAATTTGAAATTATTTGGGCATGTTTTGCTCTTCACAATTATATAAGACGAAAGGATTGTGATTTGGACATTCTTGAAAGCTTTGAGAATATCGATGAATTGGTAGATATGGATCAAGATTATAATGCAGAAAATGGAGAAATATTCAATCAAATTGAATGGGAAGAGCCGACACAAGAAGACATTAGACAAATGGAGGAGATAAGAGACACAATCAAGAACCAGTTAGCCAGTCGGCCTCGTCATTAAAGCTTTGAATAATTTAATTAGTATTTTCTGAACATTTTTAAATTATTATTACGTGGTATTGTAATTTTTTTCTACTTTTTTTGAATTGTTATTATGTGGTGATATATATTTTTTCATTACTTTGTTATTAGAACAATTTTATTATATTAATACATGTCTAAAATTTAAGATTAGAGGATAAATTAGTTGAAATTTTATAATTTTATATTAAGTGCTTTTACATCCAAACACATAATAAAAGAAGTACTTTTGAGATGTCCTTTTTGGTAAATTTCACATATTAAAAAGCACTTTTATAAATTTACATCCAAACATCATTTGTAATATAAAAAGTACTTTTAACTGTGACATCCAAACATAAATAGCTTATTTTTAAAATAAAAGCTCTATTATTAAAAGTTGAAAAAAAGAAGCACTTTTTTCTAAAGCTAATGCAAACGTTCCGTTTCCAGTAGAGCGATCCGAAAGAGAGAAAGAGAGGCTTACAGGTTACACGAGATTGATTCTCGCTTTCAAATCTCGAATTAATTTCAAATTCAATTTTTTAATGAAAAAAAATTCAATTATTTGAAAAGTCTTTTAGTTTAAATGGTCATTTTAGTCCACAAACTATGAAGTTAGTTTCATTTTAGTTCTCAAACTATTTTTTATTTCATTTTGATCCTCAAACTATGGAGTCAGTTTCATTTTGCTGATCAAACTATTTTTTATTTTGTTTTGGTCCTCAAACTATGGGATTAGTTTCATTTTAATCCTCAAACTATTTTTTGTTTCATTTTGGTCCCCAATATGTGATTTCATCTGGTTTCTACTATTATTTCTAACTAACACTTGAGATGAATTATTTCTCACTTATATGTATCACAATAAATGAGTTGACAGTGAAAAAGAAAAATATTCATTTTTAGTCACAAATTGTAGATAAATTTATAGTTGATTTTTTTAAAAAGAGTGGAATTTTTTCTATCTCACATTGTCAAGTCACTTATTATAAATTTAAGGACCAAAATGAAATAAAATTTATGATTGATTTTTCTTTTAATGAATTTTCTTTTTCTCTTTGTCAAATCACTTATTATAAGATTGTGGACCAAAATCAAACATATATAAAAGTTTGAGGACTAAAAGAGAACAAATGTAAAAATTTGAAGACCAAAATAAAAAATAAAAAAAGTAAATATGTATATATAAAGTAAGATGATCCGTCTCAAAATATTTATAATCCAAACATTATATTAAGAAAAAAAGCTGTTCAAAAAATATAATGGAATAACTAAAATTATATTAAAAAAATATATTAGATGAAAATTTTAAATGCGTGCAACGCACGCAAACATCACTAGTCTAACAAAAAATGAAGGATGAAATGGTTAAATTGATACTAAATGTATATATACGTTGTTATGTCTTAGTCATGTTTAAATTGTGATGTCTTAGTTAATAGTGTAATCGAGTTTGTGGTCTTTCCTTTTATTAGGCTAAAGCACGTTGTTTAATTAATATTGTAATTTTTTGTTATGGCATAGAAATAAATAGTTGAAAATGTTTATAGAAAAGACCTTGTAAAACTATTATTGAAACAAAAGAATGATTGTGTTCTTATGTTACACACCAGGAATCCACCAGTTTGCTTCTTCTTCCTCTCTTCACATTTATTCTTTCTCCAAAGCAAAATTCTTCTCATTCTCTCACAGATCACTCCTTCCTTTGCCTTCTTTTTTTTCCATCTAAATTTCTTATCTTCTTATCCTTAATTTCTCTCTCGCTCTCCTTGTTTTTTTTCATAAAAAACTTACCCTATTCTCTCTCCACTGATTCTTCCCCTTTTCTTTCTATTTTAGCAAAATGATATCATTTCACAATAGTTTTGGAGTTGTACATAAAGTATCTAATTATTTTATCACTATCCATATTCAATAATTTAATATTCGTATATATACCTATATAGTATCATAAATATCCAAAATACGAAAAAATAACAAATATATAAGATATTATAAGATATCCTAATGGAAAAATAAGATATATAAGATATTTGGTCTCAATATTGTTAATTTAACTAAAATAAAAAATACATAAAATATAATAAAATATTTATATTTAGGATATCTGATACAGGTACCCTAAAGATCAATTCTTTTTAGAAGAATATTGAATAGTTGAAGCAATAAACGTATCAACTTAGCTAGTATTTTTTTATTTTTTACTATCAATGAATTTTTTTATTTTTTTATAAATATCTGGTATTCGTTATGGATAGATGCGAACGTGTATTCAGATACCAATCCAAATTATCATTACTAATATCGTCGTTCTCATCATAATTAAACGACATTGTTTTTGTTTTTTTTTATTAGAAATCAAATTACGAGGATCATGATTCTCGAGAATAATAAATAATGTGTTTGCCAACTGTTGTTGAGTCACTAATTTTGAGCTTATCTTTTCCCAAAACCACTAATTTCAGTTATGCGTTTTAATCTGCCCATCCTTTACGCCCACTGATTGCGCCCATCGATTAAGCCTGGTGACTGGTTTCTAGTTTTGTAAAACTTGTTATTACAAGACTACTCATTAGACTTCAATCGCTAAAAGGCCTCACTTTCTCATTCTTGATGTAGTCACTCGATTCTCATTCTACCTCTCTACATTATTTGGTCCCTTCCTACATTTTTTTTGTACTAAATTGTTTGTTAGAACAAAGGTGTCATTCTTGTAAATGTTAAATAATTTCATAAACCAAAACCTGAAGGCATATTTGTTTTTATGAGAGTGCTTCAACTTTCCCTGAATTTGTTGAACTTTCCTTTCATTCTAAATGTACGCAAACAAGTATTTCATCAGTTCCTCCTCATTGGTCAATGTTGCTGGGTAAGGCTTAAAGTCCTATTGATTTAATCAATTTTTGTTCCGTACTTTCTATAGCATTTAGCTAATTTTTTTATTAGGCTAATACTGTATAAATATGTAAGAAACAATTTCAAATTTTATATTAAATTAAATTTTTTATTATTATGCAGGATGGATCGGAAGGCAACTTTAATCCTTGTGATTTGGAGTTCATTCACATCTCTTGAATCTCATGAATTATTTTACTCACATTCCAAACATTACAAATACAGTGAGTATAAAAAGTTAATTAAACTTGAAAAACAGTTTGGGGTATATTTACACAAATTAAATAACATTATTTACATACTTCAGCGGATCCATTTTCAGATCAAAGTGAGTAAGAGCATGTGCTTTTCAAGTTTCCATGTTCTGCTTCACTTTTTTGCGGACCCATGTTTAATGTTTTTCTCTCTCGTTTTTTTTTTTTTTT
>QANZ01006382.1:0-10711 GCA_003254925.1 Chamaecrista fasciculata
AGCTCTATAAATAGGAACCCTAGGGTTTTCACAAAGGCATCTTAGACTCCACGCTGAATTTCATATTTTACATATTTTGGTGCTCAATGGTCCTGCGCGGCTAACTCTCTTATCTTGGCTTAGGGTGAGTTTGGATTGGATGTTTCAACACTTGTGAGATCTTGTTCTTATTTGTTTCATCAATTTATAATATTTTTGTTTCTCCTAATCTTCTTGTTTTAATTGTTTTCAAGTTGAACATTCAACTAAGAGCTCGGTTGTCTAATTGATTTGTAAACATAACGCTAGGTGTTCTTATTAATTCGTAATTAGTAAGTTCATCACTAAGTAGTAACTAAGATGGTCGTACCATGTTAGGGAGAAGAAAATCTGAACAAGTAATTTCGTAAATTAATTGTTTAGGGTTAATATCTTTCGGGTCTTAGTTCTGTTACCTTAGATTGAATTGTCGATCGTGTCGGATTCGTCTAGTTAATAAGTGGTTAAATTGGGTACGTTATCCTTTAATCAACTTTTAAGAAAGAGTGATTTCACCGTGTGATTTCATTAACCTATTTTATGTTGATGAATTAATATTTTGGAATCGATGATCAAGTGTGAAACTCCATGAAAAACAATCCCAGCCAAGGCTCCAATCAATCAGTAATAACCCTTTTTAATTTACAATTGCTTTTCATTACATTCGTTCAAAATTTGCTCTTACGTCATTAGTCTTGGGCAATACTAAAGTCATGGACATTAGTCTTGGGCAAGACGTATTCACTGGTTCCTTATTTCTCTGGCTTATAACTGCATAACCTGTGGGCAAGACTAGTCTCTGTGGATCGACCCTATTCTCGCCTCTACTACTAATATTCTATCTTTGAGGGCAGATTAGGCTTAATTATAATTGGTGGACCTGGCAACCATCAATTTTTGGCGCCGTTGCCGGGGACTAGTTATATTGTCCTCTTTGTTTTTGTTTTATGCCCAGAACAGAAGAACCAGAACTACCACTCGACTTGGAGATTGAAAGGACTGCAAAAGCTAGGAGAAAAGCAGCAAAGCAGTGCAGACAACAAGGGGTTGACCCTTCTGAGCCTCCTTCTGTTGTACCAAACATCGAGTTAGAAGTAGGATCACCAAATCCACCAGACATGGCGGAACTAGATCCTCCAGCGGTCAATCCGGTGGACTATGATGAGCCAATTGCCGAAACACCACTCTGCATAGTATATCCCAGGTTAGACAGTGCTTTTGAGCTAAAATCTAGTCTAATCCATCTGCTGCCTATTTTTCATGGATTAGCAAAGGAAGATCCATACCAGCACCTGAAGGACTTCCAAGCTGCATGCTCAACTTCAAAGCCAAACAACATGACCGAGGAGCATGTCAAGTTGAGAGTGTTTCCATTCACGTCAAAGATGCAGCAAAACAATGGCTTTTCGATCTACCATCAGGTTCTATTACTGAATGGGGGCAATTATCTAAAGCCTTCTTAAAAAAAATTCTTTCCTGTTTCTCGTGCTTCTGAACTTCGCAGGAAAATTAGCAATGCTACTCAAGGAGAAACGGAGACTCTGCATTCATATTGGGAGTGTTTCAAAAAACTATGCTCAAGCTGCCAACAACACAAGCATTCTCCCCAAGCTCTAATTAACTATTTTTATGAGGGACTCACTCAAGCTGATAAAAGAATGCTAGATTCGGCTTCCAATGGAGCTTTGCTGGAAAAAAGACCTCAAGATACCAAGGATCTTATCAACAAGATGGCGGAGAACACACGAGAATTT
The DNA here is from genome assembly GCA_003254925.1 of Chamaecrista fasciculata. Lineage (NCBI taxonomy): Eukaryota > Viridiplantae > Streptophyta > Magnoliopsida > Fabales > Fabaceae > Chamaecrista > Chamaecrista fasciculata. Next base: position 1,773 of record QANZ01006382.1, read on the forward strand.
GACTACACTAGGGGAGTTAATCAAGTAAGTGATAATTCCATTCAATCTCAACTTACCCAATTAACCTCTACTGTGAATTCTTTGGTGTCAAAGATAGGACAACCCCCTGCAATAGTATATGGAATATGTGTGACACCGGGACATCATACGGATGCTTGCCCATTATTGCAAGAAGATCAAGAGCAAATCAATGTTGTGGGAGGATTCAATCAGCCCCAAAGGAAGTATGATCCGTTTGCAAACACATATAACCCGGGATGGAGAGATCATCCACACTTTAGCTATGCAAGACATCCTCAAATTCCTAGGCTACCAGCTCCACCACAAGTCACAGAATCAGGTAAATCTCTTGAAGATATTGTGAAAAATTTAGCCATTAACACTACAAAATTTCAGGAGGAAACAATGGCCGGTTTTAAGGAAGTCAAGAGTGACATTAAAACCTTAGAAGTACAAATGAGCCATCTTGCAACATCTATGAGAAGGTTAGAATCCCAAGGAAAGCTTCCATCCCAAACCGTAACCAACCCGAAAGACAATGCTAGTGCAATTACTCTTAGAAGTGGAAAAGAGGTGCAGCAGCCTGAACGCACGACTCTTGCCCAAGACTTAAGCACAGAAGCTGAGGCACAGATTGAAATTCCACCCACGGGCTTAACTCTTGCCCAAGACGTAGGTACAGAGCAGCAACCTGAGTCAGAACCAGAAAACAGACCTGTTCCCAAAGCTCGTCCTACTGTTGTGATTCCACCACCATTCTCTGAAAGATTTGCTAAATCTAAAAAAGAAAAAAGAATTCTTGGAGACTTTTAGAAAGGTGGAGATCAATATCTCATTGTTGGATGCAATCAAGCAAATACCCAGGTATGCTAAGTTTTTAAAAGAATTATGCACTAACAAAAAGAAGATTGCAGGTCTTGAAAAAGTTAAAGTTGGTGCTAATGTTTCTGTTGTGCTTAAAAGTGAAATTCCTACAAAGTGTAAGGACCGCGGTATGTTTGCTATCTCTTGCACTATTGGTAATATAGGCATTAAAAAGGCTATGTGTGATTTGGGAGCCTCTATAAATGTTATGCCTCTGTCTATTTACAAATCTTTGAATGCTGGTCCTTTGAAAAAAACTGGAGTTGTAGTTCAATTGGCCGATAGGTCAGTTGTTTATCCCAAGGGAGTGTTACAAGACATCTTGGTTCAGGTAAATGGTTTAATTTTTCCAGCTGATTTCTTTGTTATTGACATGGAGAATGATAATTCTTCAAACTCTTCTGATTTGCTCTTAGGCAGGTCGTTCCTTACCACTGCAAGGACAAAGATTGATGTTTATAATGGAACACTCACCATGGAATTTGATGGTGAAGTTGTTAAATTCAATGTTTATGATGCTATGAAAGTACCTAATGATATGGTTCCTGTGTGCAGTGTTGATATTATAGATCCCCTAGCTCAAAGAACATTTGAACTTGGAGGAGAAGACACTTTAAAAACTGCCATAAGTGAGAATTTAGAAGAGGACAGCTTGGAAGAAACCATAGAACTTGGAAAAGACTTGATTAACACACTCCATCACTTGAATATAAGGGATGCGAAAGAATCTGAAGTAAGTACTCTACCCCAATCTGATTTTGTTAAGTCTCACAAAAAGCTGCTACCCTCTATTTTGCAGACACCTGAATTGGAGCTTAAACCATTACCAAGCCATCTCAAGTATGTGTTTTTGGGAGAAAAGGAGACATTACCTATCATTATATCCAGCAAATTGAGTGAAAAAGAAGAAACACATCTTGTGCAAGTTTTAAAAGAGCATAAGGAGACTATAGGATGGACCATTGCTGACATTAAAGGCTTGAGACCCTCCACATGTATGCATAAGATCCACATGGAGGAGGATAGCAAGCCTTGTAGACAGCCACAAAGGAGATTGAATCCTCCAATGATGGAGGTAGTAAAGAAGGAAGTGCAAAAAAATGTTAGATGCTGATATGATATATCTTATCTCCGACAGCAAGTGGGTGAGCCCGGTACAAGTAGTACCCAAGAAAACTGGAATTACAGTAGTGGAAAATGCAGACGGAGAATTGATTCCCACCCGTGTCCAAAATGGGTGGAGGGTTTGTGTGGATTATAGGAAGTTGAATGCTTCCACTAGAAAAGATCATTTTCCTTTGCCCTTCATTGATCAAATGCTTGAAAGATTAGCAGGAAAAACTCACTATTGTTGTCTAGATGGTTTTTCAGGTTTCTATCAAATACCGGTGGCTCTGGAAGATCAAGAAAAAACCACTTTCACTTGTCCATTCGGCACTTTTGCCTTTAGGAGGATGCCATTTGGCCTATGCAATGCACCCGCCACATTCCATTTGGCCTATGCCTTTAGGAGGTTTTTATGGATGACTTCACTGTTTATGGCAATTCCTTTAATGAATGTCTGTTAAGTCTTGCCCAAGTGTTAAGACGCTGCATTGATTCTAACTTAGTTCTTAACTATGAAAAATGCCATTTTATGGTAGAACAAGGCTTAATACTTGGACATATAGTGTCAAAGGATGGAATCGAGGTAGATAAAGCTAAAATTGACTTTATTAAGACCTTACCATACCCAACTTCGGTGAGGGAAGTTCGTGCTTTTCTTGGTCATGCAGGATTCTATAGGTGGTTCATCAAGGATTTTTCAAAGATTGCCCAACCCATGTGCAAGCTGCTGCAAAAGGATGAAAAGTTTGATTTTAATGAGGAATGTAAAAGAGCATTTGATACTTTGAAAGATAAACTCACAAGTGCTCCTATTTTGCAAGCACCCGATTGGAATCTTCCATTCGAAATTATGTGTGATGCAAGTGACTTTGCTGTAGGTGCTGTACTTGGGCAGAGAGTTGGAAAGAATTCTCATGTGATTTACTACAGCTCAAAAACCTTGGATAGCACACAACGAAACTACACCACAACTGAAAAAGAGCTTTTAGCTATTTTTTATGCTTTAGATAAGTTTCGTTCATACTTACTTGGTGCCAAAGTGATTGTCTTTTCTGACCATGCAGCTCTTAGGTATCTTATGGGAAAAAAAGAATCAAAACCAAGGCTTATTCGCTGGATACTCTTATTGCAAGAGTTTGACTTGGAGATAAAAGATAAGAAAGGATGCGAAAACCTTGTTGCAGACCACCTCAGCAGAATTCCAAGTTCAGAAACTCCTTCTCCAATTAAAGATAATTTCCCAGATGAGTTTCTCTTTTCTGTTTATGGTCGTAATCCTTGGTTTGCTGATATTGTGAATTTCTTGGCTACCGGAACTTGGCCTGACGAATTAACAAGGTATGAAGTTCATAAACTTAAAAGGGAAGATAGGTATTATATGTGGGATGATCCATATTTTTGGAGGTGTTGTTCTGATCAAGTCATTAGGAGGTGTGTAACTGAAAAAGATGTGGCATCAATTCTGTCATGCACATGCTTGTGGAGGTCATTTTGGTCCCAAAAGGACAGCTAGAAAAATTTTAGAGTCAGGATTTTATTGGCCAACAATTTTTAAAGACTCTTTTTATTTTTGCAAAGCATGTGCTAGATGTCAACAAACAGAGAGTTTAGGACATAGAGATAGAGGTCCTCTTAATCCAATTATTATATGTGAAGTTTTTGATGTTTGGGGAATGGATTTTATGGGGCCTTTTCCTAATTCATTTGGCAATTATTATATATTGCTTGTTGTTGACTATGTTTCCAAATGGGTTGAGGCTAAGGCCACGGGAACTAACAATGCTAAAGTTGTTGCAGATTTTGTCAAGACTAACATATTTTCCAGGTATGGAGTTCCTAGGGCCATCATTAGTGACAGAGGAACCCACTTCTGCAACAAAACCATAGAGGCGCTTTTTAAGAAATATGGAGTCACTCACAAGACTTCCACTGCCTATCATCCTCAAACCAATGGATTAGCAGAGGTATCTAATAGGGAAATCAAGTCAATCCTTGAGAAAACAGTGAATCCTACAAGGAAGGATTGGAGCTTGAGGCTAGATGATGCATTGTGGGCATACAGGACGGCTTACAAAACACCAATTGGAATGTCACCCTATAGGCTAGTTTTTGGCAAAGCATGTCATCTCCCTGTTGAAATTGAGTAAAAATCCTACTGGGCTGTAAAGCAATGCAACATGAATGAAGCTGAACCTCACCGGAAGTTGCAATTGCAAGAACTGGAAGAAATCAGATTGGATGCTTATGAGAGCTCCAAATTATATAAAGAGAAGACAAAAGCTTTCCATGATGCAGGAATTTCAAGGAAACAAATTCAAGAAGGACAAAAAGTTCTACTGTACCACTCTAAATTGAGTTTGTTTCCTGGTAAACTCACATCAAGGTGGGTAGGCCCTTTTGTGGTTACGAGACTCTATCCTTATGGAGCTGTTGAAATTCAAAGTTTGGACTCCAATAAAATTTTCAAAGTTAATTGCAATAGATTGAAGCCATTCTATGAAAATTTTGATGATTCTCATGAGGTTCAAGCTCTTGAAGAGCCTAAGATCACGAGCTGAAGTGCAGAGGAATGTCTAGTCCAAGACAATAAAGAAGGGCGCTTATTGGGAGGCAACCCAAGTCTTTACTCTTGCCCAAGTGGCATGCACATTCGTAGTCCTTTTAATTCAATTCAGTATCTTATTTCCTTAAAAAAAATAATAATATAAAAAAAAATTGAAAAAAAAAGAAAAAAAAACGTTTACCTAGTTTGTTTATTTTCTAAATTTTAGTTTTTTTTTAGTAAGTTATTTGATTTTATAGATCTCACAAGTCTTTACTCTTGCCCAAAAGTCAAGACACTTGCAGGTTTGTTCGTCTTCTTCAGAGTGATGTTTTGTTTGGCGCTTAATTTTTGAAGCACAAATCTGGTCTCCAATGGTAGACTAGAGTTTTGAGTAAGTGAAAAGGGACAAAAGGTCAGTTCGGTACTTACAATTTTTAAATATGGAGATAAAATTGATTCATCTCTTATTCTCACTATTTAAATATATGTTGAATTATTATTTTACCGTCCATTTCTCTTTTTGCCCTTAACCCAACATCAGGTAAAACCTAACTTTACAAACCTAATTTCACTACTCACTCTTTTCAAGTTACATCGCCTCTCACAACTCTCTTGCACGATTCACTATCAAACTCGCACATCATCTCTTCTTCGCCGTCAACCATCGTGCCAACTTCTCTTCTTCGCCACTCTCTGGACCACCGCCGTTCTTCTTCGTCGGCAACCTATCATCCTCAAACCACTGTACCATCGCGGTAAAAGGCTGTCTCTTCGCGGTGAAACGCTGTACCTACACTATCAGACTCCATAGCTGTTTGCGCTCAACAATGAAACAATATTCAAAGCAAAAGAGGAAGCTAGGGAAGGAAAAAGTAGTTCGTGAGCAAATTCTAGAGCCTGTACATCCCATGGATAAAGGAGGGAATGAAGTTATCGATCAAAGTGTAGAGAGAAGAGAAAGCATACCTGAGAAAGAATTAGAAGCTCTACAATCTGATAGGGAAGAAGAGGAGGTTGGGAAAGCAACTCCAAAGAAAAAGAATCGGGGGAGACTGTCGAAGAGACAAAAGCAAGCTGAAAAGGGGATCAAAAGCAGGGAGGTAAAATTCCAATCTTTTGTTGGTGGTAAATATGTAGATTTTAAGGTTCTTGAAAGTTTACAATTGAAAGATGAAATCATGGGCATGATCTGTGGCATAGGTTGCGAAACATTTTTTAAAATTAATTATCCCGTGTTACATGAATTGTGTTATGAATTCTATGAGAGCCTCAATTTCTGCTTTAATCAGAAGGATGACGTAAATAAGAAGGGAACCTTGAATTTCAAATTAAGAGAGAAAACATTTGCATTATCTATCACTGATTTTAATTTGAAATTAGGTCTCATTAGTTCTGCTGAAGCTAAATCTCAGGAATACTTAGAATCCCTCACAGAATTTCCAGAAGATTTTGATGCCAATAGTTATTATAGGGACTTAACTGCAAATTATGAAACTGATTTTGAGGCTTCTGTTTCAAAAGCCAAGTTTATTAAAAACCCAAGCTTGAAAATTATCCATAGATTCCTCGCTTCTACCTTTTCTTATAGAAAAGAAAACACCGGTATCATTTCTAAAACTGAATTATTCTTTTTATGGTGTTTGGAGAAGAAGCGACGGGTAAACTTGGGATCTTGGATAGCATCTCAAGCTATGAATTCTATAAAAGGATCTAAAAATTGCACGCTTGGTCCTATAATAACTTTGTTTGCTGTGAATACAAAGCTGGTCTCTTTGAAAAATCTGAGGGGATTCACCGTGACTAAAATGGAGCCCCTTGATCTTATATGTTTAATAAAAATGGGCTTACTTCGTCGTGAGAACGACGGTTCTTTCCAAGTTGTTCCTGCAGATCCATTTGTGCCAAGAGCTAAAAGACTATTTCCAAGGAAATTGGCCAAGCTACAGCATCATCCCCTCCGCCCCCTAGTAGAGATGAATGGGAAAAACTGATAGCTGAAAATGCTGAACTTCAAGTCTGCAAAGCTTTCTCAGAGCGCTACCCTATCAAATATTCCAAATTTCTTGAAGAGTATAACTCAAGCGAGGCTCAGAAGCACTAAACCAGAGAAGATCACTCTCTCCTATCTCTTTTTACTCTGTTTTTGTCTAAATTTCACACTGAGGACAGTGTAGAGCTTAGTCATGGGAGGGTGTCCCGATTTTTGATTGCTAAATCTAGATATCTGATTGGTTTAGATGCTTTTTGATCACTGATTGTGCTGAATTTTTTTGATTGCTGAATCCTATTGTTGTGCTGAATTCTGAGAGAAATCTGTTTTGAAAGTTGATGCCTTGGTTCTTTAAAGACTATTAATTTTCCCTTGGCTCCCTTTGTCTTTTTTTAAAGCTTTTTCCATCTCAGTTACCTTTCTAAAGCATTAGGTCTTCATCTTAATTTTTAAATTTTCTAGTTAGAGAATATGCTTTTAGTTCTTCTCTTAGTATCCCCTTCTGATTATTTCGTGTCACTCTAAGAACTAAAGCTTGAATCACACACCCTTGCATTAAACTGAAATTTCAACTTGTGTGCTTAATTTGTAGTCACATCTAAGGGTCTTTCAATAAGCTTTGTTTGAGTTCACTATTCTTTTGTTATGCCTCTTTTTAGTCCAAAATAAAAAAGAAAAAAATATTGTTGTATACTCCTCTGTCCACCAAGGTACAAAGTGCCTTGAAAAATGAAAAAAAAAACTGAATAAAAAAAGTATAAAATAAAAGGACGAAAAAAGCGGTAATGCATATGAGTCCTCAAGTGGATTATGAGTAGGCTAGTTGCCCTCTAAGGTCTGTCAAAGTCTGAGTAACCGGGTGCACTGTGTCAAAATGGATGCATTCGCGTCAAAAGGATTAGGATAACTTAGGGAATGTAATGGACAAATTAAATAGGGACTGTTTTGAGAGAAGAGTTTATCTAAACTTTGTTATTGTTTGTATTCTACTGCTGTGAAACTTGGAAAAGTTGTGTGAATTAAAATGTGGACAAGTGGTGTGGTTCTTGGCTGAAGTTTTGATGTGAGATGCGTTATAATTTAAGAGGGATGTTTTTTGAAGGTTGGAAGCTAGCTTCTCTAATTTTAAAATTTGATTGTTAGGTTGTGGTCATCTTTTGCTTTGGCTTGTTGCTAGATTTGGTTTTTGCTTGAGGACAAGCAAAGGTTTAGTCATGGGAGAATTGATAAGTCTGATTTTAGGCAGACTTTTAGGGGGTATTTTATCTATATTTGAATATTATATCTAAAGATTTATCCCCAAAATATCAGAGATTTTGGATTCTCTCTCAATCTTGAAATCAAATTGAAAATGTGATATATTCTTAGATTGATTCTTTATTTGGTAAATATCATGTTTATAAGTTAGGATTTGATACTTGTTCAATCTTTAGTTTGCCTTCCAGATAAGGAAAGATCCTCAAAATCCCTTGAAATCAACAACTAAAAGATACTTTCTGATTTGCATACGCCTTGCCCAAGATTTGTACAGATTCTGAAGAGAAGATATTTTTATGTTGCATGCGTCTTGCCCAAGAGTTGTGCAGATTATGAAGTTTCAAACTAAAAGATATTCCTATGTTGCATACGTCTTGCCCAAGACTTACGCAGATTCTGCAATCTAAAAAGAGACGTACAATAGTGTTGGGAAATCACAGAGGGAGCGCAGCGGAAGGAAATTCAAAATTTTTGGACTAAAACGCAAAATAAACTAAAAGCTAACTCTGTGATTCCTTCCAGGATCCACTAACTATGTTTANGAAGATTTTGTAAGGGATTTGTGGGATAATCAGTTAGAGTTAGCTCTATAAATAGGAGCCCTAGAGTTTTCACAAAGGCATCTTAGACTCCACGCTGAATTTCATATTTTACATAATTTGGTGCTCAATGGCCCTGCGCGGCTAACTCTCTTATCTTGGCTTAGGGTGAGTTTGGATTGGATGTTTCAACACTTGTGAGATCTTGTTCTTATTTGTTTCATCAATTTATAATATTTTTGTTTCTCCTACTCTTCTGTTTTTAATTGTTTTCAAGTTGAACATTTAACTAAGAGCTCGGTTGTCTAATTGATTTGTAAACATAACGCTAGGTGTTCTTATTAATTCGTAATTAGTAAGTTCATCACTAAGTAGTAACTAAGATGGTTGTACCATGTTAGGGAGAAGAAAATCTGAACAAGTAATTTCGTAAATTAATTGTTTAGGGTTAATATCTTTCGGGTCTTAGTTCTGTTACCTTAGATTGAATTGTCTGTTGGAGATTGTGCCCTAGGGCCAATCATTTTATAAATATGTTTTGAACATATTAATTAATTTATGGAGATAAATTAATGGTTATCATATTATTAGCGTGTTTACTATGATAACAATCCTTGATTAATTATATGATAATTAA
>QANZ01006382.1:11558-36477 GCA_003254925.1 Chamaecrista fasciculata
TTCTTGATTATTCAAGAATCATAGATAGAGTTCCCGTATTCACTTGGGAAGAAGTGAAGGAGGCTAGCACCTAGGCATCTGCCAAACTGCGCGTGTGGATCACCGGTAGAGGAAGGACACTCAGTGGACTTCTCAAATTCGCGAACACGATAAGTCACCGATTGAAACTAGGTAAACATCCCTTTTCTTATCTGGTATAAACATAGTTAGTGGATCCTGGAAGGAATCACAGAGTTAGCTTTTAGTTTTATCAAGTTTTTTTTTTAATTTTTTCCGCTGCGCTCCCTCTGTGATTTCCCAACATTGTCGATCGTGTCGAATTCGTCTAGTTAATAAGTGGTTAAATTGGGTACGTTATCCTTTAATCAACTTTTAAGAAAGAGTGATTTCACCGTGTGATTTCGTTAACCTATTTTATGTTGATGAATGAATATTTTGGAATCGATGATCAAGTGTGAAACTCCATGAAAAACAATCCCAGCCAAGGCTCCAATCAATCGGTAATAACCCTTTTTAATTTACAATTGCTTTTCATTACATTCGTTCAAAATTTGCTCTTACGTCATTAGTCTTGGGCAAGACTAAAGTCACGGACATTAGTCTTGGGCAAGACGTATTCACTGGTTCCTTATTTCTCTGGCTTATAACTGCATAACCTGTGGGCAAGACTAGTCTCTGTGGATCGACCCTATTCTCGCATCTACTACTAATATTCTATCTTTGAGTGCAGATTAGGCTTAATTATAATTGGTGGACCCGGCAACCATCAACTTCAGCACAATCAATGATCAAAAAGCATCTAAACCAATCAGATATCTAGATTTAGCAATCAAAAATCGGGACACCCTCCCATGACTAAGCTCTACACTGTCCTCAGTGTGAAATTTAGATAAAAACAGAGTAAAAAGAGATAGGAGAGAGTGATCTTCTCTGGTTTAGTGCTTCTGAGCCTCGCTTGAGTTATACTCTTCAAGAAATTTGGAATATTTGATAGGGTAGCGCTCTGTGAAAGCTTTGCAAACTTGAAGTTCAGCATTTTCAGCTATCAGTTTTTCCCATTCATCGCTACTAGGGGGCGGAGGGGATGATGCTGTAGCTTGGCCAATTTCCTTGGAAGTAGTCTTTTCAGCTCTTGGCACAAATGGATCTGCAGGAACAACTTGGAAAGAACTGTCGTTCTCACGACGAAGTAAGCCCATTTTTGTTAAACATATAAGATCAAGGGGCTCCATTTTAGTCACGGTGAATCCCCTCAGATTTTTCAAAGAGACCAGCTTTGTATTCACAGCAAACAAAGTTATTATAGGACCAAGCGTGCAATTTTTAGATCCTTTTATAGAATTCATAGCTTGAGATGCTATCCAAGATCCCAAGTTTACCCGTCGCTTATGCTCCAAACACCATAAAAAGAATAATTCAGTTTTAGAAATGATACCGGTGTTTTCTTTTCTATAAGAAAAGGTAGAAGCGAGGAATCTATGGATAATTTTCAAGCTTGGGTTTCTAATAAACTTGGCTTTTGAAACAGAAGCCTCAAAATCAGTTTCATAATTTGCAGTTAAGTCCCTATAATAACTATTGCCATCAAAATCTTCTTGAAATTCTGTGAGGGATTCTAAGTATTCCTGAGATTTAGCTTCAGCAGAAATAATGAGACCTAATTTCAAATTAAAATCAGTGATAGATAATGCAAATATTTTCTCTCTTAATTTGAAATTCAAGGTTCCCTTCTTATTTACGTCATCCTTCTGATTAAAGCAGAAATTGAGGCTCTCATAGAATTCATAACACAATTCATGTAACACGGGATAATTAATTTTAAAAAATGTTTTCCAACCTATGCCACAGATCATGCCCATGATTTCATCTTTCAATTGTAAACTTTCAAGAACCTTAAAATCTACATATTTACCACCAACAAAAGATTGGAATTTTACCTCCCTGCTTTTAATCCCCTTTTCAGCTTGCTTATGTCTCTTCGGCAGTCTCCCCCGATTCTTTTTCTTTGGAGTTGCTTTCCCAACCTCCTCTTCTTCCCTATCAGATTGCAGAGCTTCTAATTCTTTCTCAGGTATGCTTTCTCTTCTCTCTACACTTTGATCGACAACTTCATTCCCTCCTTTATCCATGGGATGTACAGGCTCTAGAATTTGCTCACGGACTACTTTTTCCTTCCCTAGCTTCCTCTTTTGCTTTGAATATTGTTTCATTGTTGAGCGCGAGCAGCTATGGAGTCTGATAGTGTAGGTACAGCGTTTCACCGCGAAGAGACAACCTTTTACCGCGACGGTACAGTGGTTTGAGGATGATAGGTTGCCGACGAAGAAGAACGGCGGTGGTCCAGAGAGCGGCGAAGAAGAGAAGTTGGCACGGTGGTTGACGGCGAAGAAGAACGGCGGAGGTCGGCGAAGAAGAGATGATGCGCGAGTTTGATGGTGAATCGTGCGAGAGAGTTGTGAGAGGCGCTGTAACTTCTAAAGAGTAAGTAGTGAAATTAGGTTTTACCTGATGTTGGGTTAAGGGCAAAAAGGGAAATTGACGGTAAAATAATAATTCAGCATATATTTAAATAGTGAGAATAAGAGATGAATCAATTTTACCTCCATATTTAAAAATTGTAAGTACCGAACTGACCTTTTGTCCTTTTTCACTTACTCAAAACTCTAGTCTACCATTGGAGACCAGATTTGTGCTTCAAAAATTAAGCGCCAAACAAAACATCACTCTGAAGAAGACGAACAAACCTGCAAGTGTCTTGACTTTTGGGCAAGAGTAAAGACTTGTGAGATCTAAAAAATCAAATAACTTACTAAAAAAAAATAAAATTCAGAAAATAAACAAACTAGTTAAACTTTTTTTTCCCTTTTTTTTTTCAATTTTTTATATTATTATTTTTTTTAAGGAAATAAGATACTGAATTGAATTAAAAGGACTAAGAATGTGCATGCCACTTGGGCAAGAGTAAAGACTTGGGTTGCCTCCCAATAAGCGCCCTTCTTTATTGTCTTGGACTAGACATTCCTCTGCACTTCAGCTCGTGATCTTAGGCTCTTCAAGAGCTTGAACCTCATGAAAATCATCAAAATTTTCATCGAATGGCTTCAATCTATTGCAATTAACTTTGAAAATTTTATTGGAGTCCAAACTTTGAATTTCAACAGCTCCATAAGGATAGAGTCTCGTAACCACAAAAGGGCCTACCCACCTTGATCTGAGTTTACCAGGAAACAAACTCAATTTAGAGTGGTACAGTAGAACTTTCTGCCCTTCTTGAAATTGTTTCCTTGAAATTCCTGCATCATGGAAAGCTTTTGTCTTTTCTTTATATAATTTGGAGCTCTCATAAGCATCCAATCTGATTTCTTCCAGTTCTTGCAATTGCAACTTCCGGTGAGGTTCAGCTTCATTCATGTTGCATTGCTTTACAGCCCAGTAGGATTTGTGCTCAATTTCAACAGGGAGATGACATGCTTTGCCAAAAATTAGCCTATAGGGTGACATTCCAATTGGTGTTTTGTAAGCCGTCCTGTATGCCCACAATGCATCATCTAGCCTCAAGCTCCAATCCTTCCTTGTAGGATTCACTGTTTTCTCAAGGATTGACTTGATTTCCCTATTAGATACCTCTGCTAATCCATTGGTTTGAGGATGATAGGCAGTGGAAGTCTTGTGAGTGACTCCATATTTCTTAAAAAGCGCCTCTATGGTTTTGTTGCAGAAGTGTGTTCCTCTGTCACTAATGATGGCCCTAGGAACTCCATACCTGGAAAATATGTTAGTCTTGACATAATCTGCAACAACTTTAGCATTGTTAGTTCCCGTGGCCTTAGCTTCAACCCATTTGGAAACATAGTCAACAGCAAGCAATATATAATAATTGTCAAATGAATTAGGAAAAGGCCCCATAAAATCCATTCCCCAAACATCAAAAACTTCACATATAATAATTGGATTAAGAGGACCTCTATCTCTATGTCCTAAACTCCCTGTTTGTTGACATCTAGCACATGCTTTGCAAAAATAAAAAGAGTCTTTAAAAATTGTTGGCCAATAAAATCCTGACTCTAAAATTTTTCTAGCTGTCCTTTTGGGACCAAAATGACCTCCACAAGCATGTGCATGACAGAATTTCAGAATTGATGCCACATCTTTTTCAGTTACACACCTCCTAATGACTTGATCAGAACAACACCTCCACAAATATGGATCATCCCACATATAATACCTAGCTTCCCTTTTAAGTTTATGAACTTCATACATTGTTAATTCGTCAGGCCAAGTTCCGGTAGCCAAGAAATTCACAATATCAGCAAACCAAGGACTATGACCATAAACAGAAAAGAGAAACTCATCTGGGAAATTATCTTTAATTGGAGAAGGAGTTTCTGAACTTGGAATTCTGCTGAGGTGGTCTGCAACAAGGTTTTCGCATCCTTTCTTATCTTTTATCTCCAAGTCAAACTCTTGCAATAAGAGTATCCAGCGAATAAGCCTTGGTTTTGATTCTTTTTTTCCCATAAGATACCTAAGAGCTGCATGGTCAGAAAAGACAATCACTTTGGCAACAAGTAAGTATGAACGAAACTTATCTAAAGCATAAACAATAGCTAAAAGCTCTTTTTCAGTTGTGGTGTAGTTTCGTTGTGTGCTATCCAAGGTTTTTGAGCTGTAGTAAATCACATGAGAATTCTTTCCAACTCTCTGCCCAAGTACAACACCTATAGCAAAGTCACTTGCATCACACATAATTTCGAATGGAAGATTCCAATCGGGTGCTTGCAAAATAAGAGCACTTGTGAGTTTATCTTTCAAAGTATCAAATGCTCTTTTACATTCCTCATTAAAATCAAACTTTTCATCCTTTTGCAGCAGCTTGCACATGGGTTGGGCAATCTTTGAAAAATCCTTGATGAACCACCTATAGAATCCTGCATGACCAAGAAAAGCACGAACTTCCCTCACCGAAGTGGGGTATGGTAAGGTCTTAATAATGTCAATTTTAGCTTTATCTACCTCGATTCCATCCTTTGACACTATATGTCCAAGAATTAAGCCTTGTTCTACCATAAAATGGAATTTTTCATAGTTAAGAACTAAGTTAGAATCAATGCAGCGTCTTAACACTTGGGCAAGACTTAACAGACATTCATTAAAGGAATTGCCATAAACAGTGAAGTCATCCATAAAAACCTCTATGGACTTCTCTATAAACTCAGAAAATATACTGACCATGCATCTTTGGAATGTGGCGGGTGCATTGCATAGGCCAAATGGCATCCTCCTAAAGGCAAAAGTGCCGAATGGACAAGTGAAAGTGGTTTTTTCTTGATCTTCTGGAGCCACCGGTATTTGATAGAAACCTGAAAAACCATCTAGACAACAATAGTGAGTTTTTCCTGCTAATCTTTTAAGCATTTGATCAATGAAGGGCAAAGGAAAATGATCTTTTCTAGTGGAAGCATTCAACTTCCTATAATCCATACAAACCCTCCACCCATTTTGGACACGGGTGGGAATCAATTCTCCGTCTGCATTTTCCACTACTGTAATTCCAGTTTTCTTGGGTACAACTTGTACCAGGCTCACCCACTTGCTGTCGGAGATAGGATATATCATATCAGCATCTAACAATTTTTGCACTTCCTTCTTTACTACCTCCATCATTGGAGGTAGCACTGTCAAAACGGGCTTAGGCCCGCGGGCCGGCCCGGCCCGCCCGCTAAATGGGCGGGCTTGGGCTTAAAAAATTTGGCCCTTTTAAAAACGGGCCTAAACGGCCCGGCCCGTTTAGCCCGTGGCCCGTAACGGGCCGGGGCGGTTAGGCCCGTTTACATTTTTTTAAGAAAATTTGCATGTAAAAATGTTTAGGCCCGCGGGCCGGCCCGGCCTGCCCGCTAAATGGGCGGGCTTGGGTTTAAAAAATTTGGCCCGTTTAAAAACGGGCCTAAACGGCCCGGCCCGTTTAGCCCGTGGCCCGTAACGGGCCGGCCCGTTTAACAGTGCTAATTGGAGGATTCAATCTCCTTTGTGGCTGTCTACAAGGCTTGCTATCCTCCTCCATGTGAATCTTATGCATACATGTGGAGGGTCTCAAGCCTTTAATGTCAGCAATGGTCCATCTTATAGCCTCCTTATGCTCTTTTAAAACTTGCACAAGATGTGTTTCTTCTTTTTCACTCAATTTGCTGGATATAATGATAGGTAATGTCTCCTTTTCTCCCAAAAACGCATAGTTGAGATGGCTTGGTAATGGTTTAAGCTCCAATTCAGGTGGCTGCAAAATAGAGGGTAGCAGCTTTTACTGAGACTTAACAAAATCAGATTGGGGTAGAGTACTTACTTCAGATTCTTTCGCATCCCTTATATTCAAGTGATGGAGTGTGTCAATCAAGTCTTTTCCAAGTTCTATGGTTTCTTCCAAGCTGTCCTCTTCTAAATTCTCACTTATGGCAGTTTTTAAAGTGTCTTCTCCTCCAAGTTCAAATGTTCTTTGAGCTAGGGGATCTATAATATCAACACTACACACAGGAACCATATCATTAGGTACTTTCATAGCATCATAAACATTGAATTTAACAACTTCACCATCAAATTCCATGGTGAGTGTTCCATTATAAACATCAATCTTTGTCCTTGCAGTGGTAAGGAACGGCCTGCCTAAGAGCAAAGCAGCGCAGACAACAAGGGGTTGGCCCTTCTGAGCCTCCTTCTGTTGTACCAAACGTCGAGTTAGAAGTGGGATCACCAAATCCACCAGACATGGCGGATCCAGATCCTCCAGCAGTCAATCCGGCCGATCAAACAGTCCGGGATTACTATGATGAGCCAATTGCAGAAACATCACTCTGCCAAAAACATTTAAGTAAACAATTTTTAACAAGTAATCAAGTGTTAATGTTGGAATAGTTTGAAATTGAAGCATTCCCCCATTTATGGATTATAAAATGCATTGCTTTAACATTATGTTGTTCTTTATGAAGCCAACGTCAGAAACATGCTTTCTCTATACAAGGAGGAATTAAATGCAAAATGAAAGCTCAGTAAACACAGAATTTTCCCATAAATTACATATCATAAACTGGTATTTTACCATCATACATACAAATATAAACAGATTTTGTTTTTCAGAATAACAAATTAGTCCATTTTTAGGCTTCTCTAGCTATGACCCTGAAAAGAATAGTAAGCGAAAAAATAAACCCTTGGATTTAGTCTTTTTTGTCAAGTGACTCAGGTATAAGATAATGACTACAAGGGAAAAAAACTGCTTTGAGGAGTAACTCATTTACTGGTTAGTTTACAAGTAAGTTCTACATGAGTTTGATAACTCAATCTCAAATCCGATTTACACTACTTAAACTCTTACTGAGTCAATATAATAAAAGTCTCCATATCATTTTTTAGGGGCAAACATTTAAAGAAAGAAGTATGTGTATTATACAAGCTCAAGGCAATGTGGTGAGTTGTCAACTGGGAATAAGGGACCATTTACTCTTGTGGTGTATTTGGATAAGGTAAATTTAGGAGGAGATATAATTTGTAGAGGTAACTGAATTATTTTCTTTTATAGTTTTGATACTTTTGAAAGAACAGTTATATCTAAAAACTATTTTTCCTCCTAAATATACTATATCCAAACACACCATTAGTTTATTTCCAATTACTTAAGTTAAATGGCCAAACAATTAGGATCGAATTGTTTGTTTAAGCATCAAAAGTTGAAATAAATGTCATGGATCATTCATACATGTGGACCCAAGAAAGAAAACCTACTATTTCGTCCCTAAATTTACATCGAGCCAAATAATCAGTCCCTGAATAATCAAAATATACTACTCAGCCCCTGAATTATTGCAATTGTCAACGATTTGGTCTCTGGGTCAAATTCAGGGATCAAAAAGTACAAATTCAGGGACCAAATAGTATAAATTTGGTACAAATTCAAGGACCAAAAAGTATAAAGTTAGTCCAAATTCAAGGACCAAGTAGTATTAATTTAGTACAAATTCAAAAAACCAAAAGTATAAAATTAGTTCAAATTCAGAGACTAAATAGTATTAATTTAGTACAAACTCAGAGATTAAAAAGTATAAAATTAATTCAAATTCAACGATCCAGTCGTAATCAAATGGCTGATAATTAAAATTTTTCAAGGATCAAATTGTGTGTTTCGATTATTCAGGGATTGATTAGTTGACTCGGTGTAAATTCAAGGACCAAATAAATAGTTATTGTAATCAAAATATATGACTCGGTCCTTAAATTATTAGAATTGTCAAGATTTGATCCTCGAGTCAAATTCGAGCACAAAAAGTAAAAAATAGTACAAATTCATAGACAAAGTATAAAAATTAGTTCAAATCCAGAGGACAAATCATCACCGACCACCAAACACAATTAAAATAATTCATGGACCAAATAATATAGGCAAAACACCCTTTCGTGCACCTAACGTTTACACCTAATAAATGGATTGAAGTTAATTTTTATAAAGTATGTGTAACAATCAGTCGGTCAAACTTTGACTATATATATGTTTTATTCGTCTTGTAC
This sequence comes from Chamaecrista fasciculata, assembly GCA_003254925.1. NCBI lineage: Eukaryota > Viridiplantae > Streptophyta > Magnoliopsida > Fabales > Fabaceae > Chamaecrista > Chamaecrista fasciculata. The sequence goes on from QANZ01006382.1 coordinate 20,112, forward strand.
TGTAAAAAGTTCACCAAAGTTTTATTTTGGTCTTTCATATTTGCTCAAAGTTTTATTTTGGTTCCTTAAGTTTTTTTTGGTTCCGTTTTGGTCCATCAAGTTTCAAAAAAGTTCAACCATTAATCTCTAACTCTTTTCCATCTACTTTTTAAGTTTAAAAAAAAAAAAACTAACTTTCCTCTTCAATAATTTTGCTCTTTTACAAAAGAGAAGGACCTTAATGTAAAAGAGCAAAATTGTTGAGAAATAAAAGTTAATTTTTTTCTTTTTTAAAAGAAAAAGTGGATAGAAAAGAGGCATGGATTAACGGTAAAACCTTTTAGAAAATTGAGGGACCAAAACAGAACTTTGAGTAAAATGAGGAACTAAAATCGAACAAAAAAAACTTGAGGACCAAAACAGAACTTTGAACAAACATGAGGAACTAAAATCGAACAAAAAAAACTTGAGGGACCAAAACGAAACTTTGAGCAAACATGAGGAAATAAAACGGAACAAAAAAAACTTGAGGGACTACAACAAAAATTTAAACAAATATGAGGGACCAAAATAAGACTTTGGTCAACTTTGTCAGATATTAGCTTCCTCAATTGTTAAGCCCGCACGCACAAAATCTTCTACACCCACCTCATTTATGCCTCTTGCCATTTTGACGAGCTTCTTTTCTGCCATTCGATTTCGAGTTTTACAAATTGCTGGTTTGACTGTCTAGCAAATCTTGGGAAAATGTAAATTTGGCCTCTTCTCTTTTGTTAAGTTATCAATTTGGTCATGTAACTTTTTTTTGTTGTACTTTTGATCTCATTTCTTTGCAAAAGGTACAAATTTGGTTTTATACTTTTATATCATTTTTTCTCTCGTATCTTTTGCTTAGGTTGCACAATTGATCTCATATTTTTACAAAAAAATCAATTGTTAATTGATCTTTTTATAAAAATATGGGACAACTTATGCACCTGAAACAAAGATATAGGATCAATTCTGCAATGGACTCAAAAATATGAGACCAAATCTGCAAAAAAAAAAAATATATGGGGACCAAATTGAGACCTAGCCTAAAAGTATTGGACCAAAAATACAACAAAAAATATATACGACCAAATTGGGAACTGAGAAAAAAAAGGATCAAATTTACACTTTGACCTTAAAAAATATGTGTATCAATATGTTAGTCAAACTTTGATTATATATTTTTGGTTAAAGTGCAAATTTGATACTCATATCTTTTGCTCAATTCTCAATCAGACCTCATATCTTTTTGGCTAAATTGCATAAACACTCCCTGAGTTTTAAGTCTAGTACATAAAACACCCCTGAGTTTTGAAATTGTGCCAAGAGTACCCTTAAGTTTTTAATTTGGAGTAATTAGCACCCTTCTGTTAGTATTTTGTCAATTTTTTCTATTAAGTGCCACCTCATCTTATTTTAATAAGGATATTATGGTAATTTTCACTTAAAGTTTATTCAGGGATTTGCAAGGTAGGATGCTCTTAACTCTCTCCTTGAGTTTGCTTTCACAGTTCTACACACTTTCGGAATTTCCAGTCTAGTCCTTTTCGCTGTTTTTGGTCACAAAGTGCTTTGCATGTTGAATCTGAGGCTATATTCGAGTTCTACGCCATGAAAAACATGACATATGTGAAATTCATGAGAGAATCCATGATGACTTGGTGTTATTTTGCTAATTTATGAAGATTAAAGATGTAAATTTTGATTTGGTTATGAAACCTTGTTGCATGTTGATTATGAGCTCAGATCTGTAATGAGGGATGAAAATAATCAGTGGACCTGGAATTTGGTCGAAATTGGAAGTGATTTGGTCCCGGTTAGGGACTAAAGTGAAAATAAAGTAAACTGTGAGTTCACCTATTAAAACTGCTTGCATGTTGAATCTGATGGAAAATTCGTGATCAAGAGAGTCAATAATTAATGTGTATGAAATGTAAGTTAACGGATTTATATGTAAATGTGCTTGCATGTCAGATTTGAGGCCATATATGTAATTAGGAGACTTGATATTGTATGTATGTGAAGTTTGGTGGAAATCAAACTTGGTTTGAGACAGTTTAGGGACCAAAATGTAACTCTGGAAACTTGAGTTAAAAGGCCAAGTTTTCTGGGTGTTTGCCACCATAAGCCCACGGCAAGGTGCTAAAAAGTGGGGTCCTGCACAGTTTTCAATGTCAGTTTGTATGTGATGATTAGAATTAGCCCAATGTATGCTAAAGGTAAGATTTATGTATGTGATTGATGACGAATGTATGATGAATATGAATGAATGATGAACATGATGACTGAGCAATGTACATGATATACTTGATGAACATGTTGAATGAATGATGTATGATGTAATGTGCATGATATGATGCATAATGAGCATGGTGATCAATATGATGAATGACATATGCATGAAGCATATGAAATGATGATGAATGAAAGGGTGCTTCGGCACAATGAAATAAACTTAATCAAAGTGATCACCATGGCAAGTAATGATGATGATGACCGGGGATGGTATTTTGTCCCGCCTGGAGGCCTATGGATTGTGTACATGCCCGGGGATGCTCGGAAAGGCCGAATGTGGTTGTACCTTGGGTACCATGGTTCAGGTGGCGCGTCGGTCACGACCAGCGATGATGATGATGAAATGAAAGTAAATAAAGGAAAGAAAGAAGTCATTGCATAACATATGCATTTGCATGGATGGCCTGATAAGTATGTTTAACTTACTTGTTATGTTTTCAAGTTTGATGATGAATATGATGATGAGCATGTTGATGATTATGATAATGATTATAAAGTAGGAAATTGTATATGAGTGATTATGTAGTGTCAAGGATCTGATGGGTAAGTAGAGTTTAGTATCCTACTGAGAATTCTCGAATTCTCACTCCTTCAACATTTCAGATGCCGATCCTAAAGTTTCTACTGACGGTCACCGTGGAGGATGTCTTTGTGCCTTTGCTGGGGATGTTGAGGGTCACTGGCGACCTGAAGTTAGTTCCTGCACCGGAGCTAGGCGTTCCTCCTAAGGACCTCTGTTCTTCGTCACCTGCCCTTGATACATCACCAACCTCGCCTAAAGTGGTTCTTACACGTACCCGCTCTACTCGTTGCTCTACTCAGCGTAGTTAGTTGTTTATCTTCCTGGTATTTTGTATTGTTGGTGGTTTTAGTATGTTAGGGCGGAGCCCTTAGGCCAGCTATGATCTTTTGATGTACGTATATATAAGATGTCTGGGCAGAGTAGTGAACCATGATTTAGTAGCTTCTACGTTAGATGACTGTATGTTAGTTTGTATGGTCTAACCCTGGTTGGTTAGGCCGAGACTCTTTACTTGTATGATTGTTGATTTTATATACATATATGATATGCACGTTAGTTTATTGTGATTGTATGATTAGTTACATATCTAAGTTATAATTATATCTTATGTATGTTAGCAAGTGACAACCAACATAATAGTCTGTGTCAACCAAAACCAGAAAAGAAAAAGAAAATTACCCTATTTTAAATGGTCTAAGCTTATCTTTCATTTCTAAACCATGTTTCTTTCGTTGTACTTTGATTTTATTTTGACTCTAGAAGTTAGGATGTCACAAAAATTTATTTGAATTTTTGTCTAAATTTGATAAATAACACATTCGGTAAATCAAAAAATCTAAAAAAACAATTACATAGTGTGTAAATAATCCAATGATAAAAGTTTTGTTTAAAAAACTCTCTGTTTCATATTTTGAGTTTTTCGATCCTTTTAAATTCTTTAAAATGGTTTTGAGCAATTTTATAAATACCAAATGGTGAGACCGTCAATCTGAATTATCACTCCCTAACTTTCAGAAATTAGAAAATAACTGTAATACCGTGTGTAGAAAAGGACTAAATCACAAGATTTAAAAAGTTGTCATAATATTAAGAAGTGTATAAGTGTGTGAGAAGAGGCTTAAAATTGATTTAGAAACTTGAAGGGATGAGATTGGAAAGAAAATAAGTATTTAAGGGGTTAAGTGTGATAACTAGAAAGATTGGGGGGAAGAAATGTAGTTTTCTCCAAGGTATTTTAAAACACAATTTTAAGAAGAGGAAGAGGAAGTGTCGGCCGAGAGAAGGAAATTTTTTGACAGAAAACATAGTGGTGGCGAGGGTTTGGAGGAAGTGAGAAAGAATGGCGGATATCTTTACATCCAACGATCCGTTTTCGACGTTCTACCCCTCGAATCGAAGCTTAGAAAGAGACGAAGCTGACCCTGGTTCCAGCTTGCAAATTCAACGGTTAGATTGAGAGTAAACTGAGATCGAAAATCAGCGTCCAGAGTTAGGAAATTGCAGAATTTCTGGAATTTCAGGGGCTAAATTGATCTTAGGTAGGGTTCTTCTCTTTCTCCTCACTTCAAAGCATGTCTTCAATCATTGGTTTGCTTAGGGTTTTCTGAAATTGTATGATTGTCTTGAGGGATGTATGTATTATGGCATGATAAGAATTATTTAGTGTAATTATAGTTAGTTGAATATGTCTTGATTGTGAATTTGTGATAAATGTTTGAGTTTTGAGAGTTAGGGTTCATATGAATTGATGGGGAATATGTGATGATTTATGTGTTTATTTGATGAATTCTTGTATATATTTATGGTGTTTGATGTTGAAATTTATGTTTTGGAAGTAAGGAGTGAGTATGTATACTTTGTGTGAAAAATATTGAGAAAGTGTGATTTAATGGTGTTTAGAATGTTTTGATGTTGGATTAATTAATGAATATGATGAGTTAGTTGTTAAGTTGAATAGGAAAAGGAATTATTATAAAGTAGTTTGTTGAAATAAATGAGAATGATGATTTGAAATGCAATATGAAATGGGTTGGTGTAATTAATTGAGAATATATGTTTTGGTGTATATGATATGGAATTATGTATGAAAGATATATTGATTGAAGTGAAGCAATGGTAAGTGAATTATAAGTAAGTGATTGGTAAGTGAATTATGACCAAGTGATTGGTGTAAATGAATGAGAATATATGTTTGATATGGAAATGTAAATAAAGCTAATGATGAATGAAGTTGTGAGAACTATGAGTATTTAGATGATGATATGTTTATAATTGGGAAGTATATGATTATGAATGAGATGATGATAATTGAAAGAGTATATGATTAAAGTGGATAAATGTAATGAATGATATGTGATTGAAGAAAATGAGATTATTGAATTGTGATTTGTTATATGTGGTTATGAATGGTTGATGAAATGTGTTGAAATATGGTATGATGGATTTGTGTCATGATTCACTGAGGAAGTAATGAGTTCCTCCCCATTATTCGCGATGAATATTTGGGTAATGTCCTTTGGTGGATTCCATTGGATGGCTTAAGGTGGATTCCTTAGGTGACAGGCTGTTTGGTATTATGCGCACACCGGGAGACGTTCCGGAAGCCTTGGTCGAGATGACCACTGTTATTTGATCATGACACGTTGTGCTGGCTTACCTATTGTGGGGTATTTAGTTGACACGATTTGTCACCACCAGCGTTATGATATTATGGATAATTATGTTGTGGTATTGATGTGCTGGTATCCATATATAGAGGTATGAAACCCTATATGGATGTAAGGGTTGACGTGATGTCCCCGCTAGCGTTGTGGTATGAATGCTTTATGGATAATGTGTATGTGAATGAATGTGATATAGATGATGAATGATTATTATACTGTTGGATTATCTGATGTGTTGGATTACCTACTTTGAGGTATCGGTTGACTTGGCTGTCACCACCAGCTTCTTTGTTTATATAGATGTTGTGATGTAACATGTGGGTATACAATGATGATGTAATTTGTTGACTATTAAATAAATGTTTAGTTTGTTAGTGAATATGTTTGATTCTGAATTGTGTTTGCATGTTAGAAATGCATGCTGTAAACTTGTGTTTGAAGTTTATTGTTGAGTGGGGGGCTGTGATTTAAGTAGAGGGACTTAAACCCTACTGAGAATCTCCCAGATTCTCACCCTACAACATTTCAGTGTTTTAGAGCAAGTTTCAGGTTTTTCAAGTTTGGGCTGAAAGTTGCTGAGGAGGTAGTTAGTTGTAATTTTATTATCTATATTTTGAATTGGACCCTGTATGGCTTTTGTAGAGGCTGAGCCTCATGTATTTTGTTATTGTCCTTAAGTTCTGAGTTTTCAAAAAGGGCCGTGTAACACTATTTTTCTTTAGAGTTTTTGTTCCCTCTGCTATAATATAATAGTCTAGGACGTTATAGATTATGTAAAAGCATGCAAAGAGAATGAATACATTATGGAAGAGAGTTTTATGGATTATTGTTAATGAAAGACCAGCTGAAACTGTTCTAGAGACTAGAGAATCTATAGGTAACTAAAAATAAACTCACAACAATAATAACAATCAATTCATGGCAAACTAAACAATGTTTTCTTTTTAGTTTTCATTAATTTTGCGTGAATTGTTTAGCATCAATTCCCACACATGAATTCCCAATAATGAAGCATGTTTTGAAATAACGCTGGTGATTAATGTAGAGAGTTTTTTCCATTGAAATTGTGCAAAGGGAGACAATTCGGGTCTGTTGGACTTCTATTTTTTATTTTTATTTTTGGTTTTTTAAAAACAATAAAATAAAACAATTTTGTTGAATAATAATCTGTTTTCCTAAACGTGTATAAAAAAAAAAGTCTGTTTTCCTAAATTTGATATTAAAATTTAATAAACTGATCCATTTGGTCTAAACTCCGAAATGCTGTCCTCATCAGATTACTTACAAGGAAACCGTTCCTAACATATAAAACTAGTAAGAAAATTCTAACCAACTATCATAATATCAGTCTGTTTTTGGGCGCAAAAAGAAAATCCAATTGTTTTGTTATCGTCTTTTTCCTAAAATTTATGTTACTAGTTAATATTTTGAGTTTCCTAATTGATTTCAATTCTAAACTTGTTTTTATTCATCTCAAGAAACTAAATTGCAAACGTAGATAAATTGCAAACGTTCTTCAATCTCCACGGCAAAAGTGGCTATTATAGAAATGAGCACAGAGACGACCTGGTAGGCGTCTCCCTCAAATCCTCAATAGAATATTATAATCTTTTTTTAATTATATATTTTACTTAACAATTTCTGGAAATTAAAAAAAACAAATCATTTTCAACATTCAGACAAGAGAATAAACTTACAATAATTCTTTTAAACTCAATTACACAACTAATAATGACCCATAACATCTTCGCTAACTTTTATCATTACATATCATCTTTAGCAAATTCGAAGAATCCTCATTCTTTCAATGTCCCTAAATACACTCTTATCTATTTGGGTCATGAAAATAGAATACACTCTTATCTATACAGAAAGGATTGCCAAGTACCCAAGAACAGGATTCTCCAAGGCACTCTTACAGTTTACCTGGAAAATTTCTACAAAATCGGACAATGCAGTTTCATAATCGTTTCTCTGAGTGCAACTTTTTTCACTCAAGTTTCCTATTCAATCACAATACACTAGATTTTGAAAAAAAAAACACACAACACCATTTTATACCATTCCGGATCCTCTGAATTTCTTTGTAATTGCAGAAGTTAACAAAGTGACAAGGTTAACACGCTTAGTTTCACTTAAGTGAAACGGTTTGTTTCATGCACGTGAAATCAAAAGATTAACTAATCACAGAGAAATTCAGAAGATTCAATTACAAAAGAACTGATTTTATTTTATACGGAGTCCACCACTAACCCATCAAACTGCTGCTTTGCAAGGTATCTTTCCCTCCTCTCTTTCTGGAAACATAATCAGAGGTCATAAACGGAAAGAAGAAAAAAAACATTGTCAATATTAACAACTAAGTCCTTGAATGATATATTTTCACTGCTTAGTTTAAGAATTTATCAATGTACACCAGTCATTTTAGATTTACCAATAAGTTAATACTTATATCATCTAAGCAGTTTAATCCTTAAAAAGATTAGTTCTTGCAGAATATAAAATTCATAAACTAAACAATTTTATGATTTTATCTTGGAAGGACAAATTTGTTCATGTGGTGGAGAAATCTTTTTCATAATATAAAATATTGCAAAGAAAATATACTCACCCATTCGTCTATGACGAGTCCTTCGCCAATGATCTTAGGACCTGCATCTTCTGGAGGCTTCTTACGTGCCTCAAGTGCAGCATCAGCATCAGCCAGCTGACGCTTCAGTTTCTCCAGAACCTTAATGATACAAAAGTAAACATCATAAACACTAGGCAAGAGCAAGATGTTAATGAATTATAGGCTAGCTTCCATATGCATGTGCATTGGAAAAGCAGATATTGAATGTCTACCTTAAATATAAGCAGAATTCATTAAGAGCATAAACCAAGATCCTTAAATTTCAGTACTTACAGGACTAGGATGCTCTGGATCTATAAAAACAACGCGCAATATCTGCTCCACTGCCACTTGGTCCTTCTGCTCATCAAACTTTTTCCAGGAAAGAAGAAACACACAAATTTTTAAAAAGCAACTTAAAACAAAAGTAGATTTTAGAACACCAGAATGGTTGAAATTAAAGCAAACACTAAGCATATGGAACAGAATAACTTTAATTTTGTTAGCAAGTAAGGGCATGTGTATTTGTGATTCTGTCAGAGATAACCATAGAGAGTCCATTCAAAAGAACGCATAACTTCTCACCATCAGCTATCACTTATCCTCTTATGGCCCAAAAAAGCTATCAATTATCCTCTAAATACCAATTCTATTCTTATGCCCCAATAATCTACAAAAAATTATAAAGATTTTGCCAAAGCAGGATATAATAACATGGGAACAGAGCAATTTTTGAAAGAGCAAAGAACATTTCAAAAAATAAATAATAAAATGGGAAAATTTAGGCATGTGCAGCAAAAATAACAAGAAATTTAAATAATCCAAATAGGATCATCCCATTGTCCATCTCAATCTAGTATAACTACATCCAACCCAACGAATGAAACATCTACCGCTGTATAATAAATAAAGTATTGATTCCACTTTTCTAGGTAGATACAACAGTGAAGTTGCTAAATGTCCATGATGAAATGGGGATAAAGGTTGGGAAGAGAAAGCCTATCAGACAATTTCTTTTTGAGTAAACTCCCAAACTGGTCCCCGAATTATTGGGTCGCTGACAAATTGGTCCCTGATTTATGGAAATTGACAAATAGGTCCCCGAATTTTACTAACGTTAGTCAAATTGGTCCCTGAAGCCGTTAACTGCTGACGTGGCACGTTAAGTGCCACNCTGACAGCGACCCAATAATTCGGGGACCAGTTTGGGAGTTTACTCATTTCTTTTTTTTACTAATGTAAAACAGAGAACTTACTAACCAGCTCAGGGACATAATCCATCACTCCTTTGACCTTCAAGCTCATGATTTTAAATTTGAGTCCGCTTCTTTCTGGGGGCTTTTCATTATTTTCTGGTGGCTCTACAAACTTAAACACTAGCAAACAGAATAAACATTAATGAGATAACGTTCACCCCATAAAAATCTTATGTTCCACACATGAAAGCAAATATTGACAAATTAATATTGATTATTACCAGTTGCGATGATGCTCTCCCCAGGTGACAGAATAGCCCCAGGAGGACGCATGAAACAGCTTTTAGGTGAAGTTGTTTGGAACTGCACATACATGTCAATAAAAGAACAAAGAAATATAATTAGAACACTAAAATTTATCTATAAGTACTAAAAAACATAATCAAAGGCAGATAAACTTGTTATAGATCAGAATAAGTTACTCTTTTGGAAAATTGAAACAAAGCAGTAGCAAGAATAGATAGTTGACATCAAAACAAAGTCCAAGAACCTTAGTAACAAGAATGGCAAAATCCAAAATAGAAAATCTCAAAACAGGGAAAGAAAAAAAGAGGTGGTTATGTTTGACCAATGAACATACCTTGAAAGCTACAGGGGATTTGCTAGTGTTTTTAATCCTGATGGCACTCCTAACCTGCTTGCCCGGCTCATCTTCACAAAAAAGATAGTAAAGAAATAAGAAGATATGACAGAATGTAATTCAAGTAATCATATTGGGAGCATTAGAAAAAGAGATATATAAATAAAGCAAGAAAAAACTTTTATATCCTATTTGTTGTCAAGCTCAATTGTTAGACATTCAAAAGTTATTTTGCTAAACTGCAAACCCAAGGAAGCTTCTATGTGCATCTTTCTCAGGAAAAAACATACGTTTTATAATTCAAAGCTAGTATTAAGAAACACCACAGCTCATGAGACGGCTATTTCTACCATAAAATCTATCTTAATTGTTGCTAGCTGCTAGTACAATGGTCAGATAAAAAGATCTAGATAAGAAGGTAAGGCCATAGTTTTCTTTTTAAATAAAGACTGGAGATTCAATTTCTAGATAAAAAGATCTAGATGAACTAAACGAGAACCAATTTAGTAGAAATTAAACCATTCACAGTCTTCATTCTTAGGAGACAGCAATGAAGCTAGCTGAAAACATAGATATCCAGTCAAATCCAAGAATATATCATACCCAAATCTTCAGCTCCTTTGTTCCTTCAATCATTATGTTATTTAGTTTTTTGCCTTAAAATGGGAAATTATGATTGATAACCCAGCATTATTTTGTAAATTAATGCTGCGCAACATACAATGTAAAAAAGGAAACACAGCAAAGAGAAAATCGTGTAGTATTGTCATTCAAAACCAACATGAGCCAATAGAAAAAAGTTGAAAGTAGTTTACGCCATTACAAACACAAGAAACACCTACAGCCACTGGGAAAGAATAAAATCTCTTTGGCTACAGTTTCTAATATTGAGAAATTCCATTTCAAGACCTAAGTCACACCATGGAGTGAAATCGATGTTAAAATCCAGCTAAGAAATTCACAGCCAACAACACCCAATTTGATCAATTAAGGTATTAAGAAAAAAGGGGGAAATGGACATACAAGGGAAGTAGAGCTTATTGGAGGGATCAAGCTTGAGACGACGTCGTGTAGGAAGAAGCGATTTGGCAACCGAAGAAACGGAATTTGAAGCGTGAGAGGTTGAACCCTCGATCGGAGGTTGAACAATGTTAGCGGACGGCGTCGTATTTGCAGAAGAATGACGAAAGGGAAGCTTGAAGAAGTTCCAGACTCTTCCATCGGGCTGTGACCTAGGCGCATAAACCGCCATGCCTTTCTTCTTCTTCTTCTTGATTTAACAGATTGCGAAAATGTAAGTAAAAGGCGTTGTTCACTACTCTCTTCTTCTCTGAGCTTGAATTATTTGCGTGATTTTGTGAAACTGCTGCGAAAATTGAAGGAAAAACGGAAGAATTTGAGTAAGTGAGAGTGGGACAAAGCTTGTTGATTTTGAATGTTGAAAGTTGGAACTTGGAAGTGGAAAATTTGCTAACACACGGATCTAAGGCCTTATTAATTGTAATTATTAATTATTAATTAAGGAGGTCATTTTCACGCCCGAGCTTTCGTTTTAGTGTGGAAATTAGAAAATATGGTATTTCACACGTTCTATTTCGTATTTGAAATGATAAAAATAAAATAAACCAATAAATTGGTTCCTAAAAAAACTATTGGGTTATTAATTCAGTATAAAAAGTTGAATTAAATAGTTTAGTCTTTTAAAAAAAATTATATGTTTGTTTGCTAAGGAATATATGATGGAAATAAATCTGGAAGACAAAATTACTCACCTAGAGTTGAGATTGATTTGATGAGGTTAAGATCTCCAAACCACAAAATCCAAAGAGTTGCAAGATGGAGTAAAAATTAAGTTGGAGCAAAGAAAAGGGACCAAAGTGGACAAGAATGTGGACCATGAAGTTGTGAATATTACAAAATGGTCCTGAAACATAATTACAGAATAGTCTCTTTAACAAACAAACTCCTTATTTACATTATTAATTTAATGGGATAATTACTAATACTCTTCGGACGTGGCTTGGGGTTCTTAGCCCGGTCACGGAAGGCTTGTAGATAATCCAATCCATCACGAAATACCACAATTAATATAAACTCAATCTATTCTTATTCAGACTTATGATAAATTAATTACTTATCAGTAAACACAAATATTAATCTTACAATAAATTAATGTTAATCCACCATAAATTCCAACAATATATCATTTGATTTTTTTTATGAATAGATCAATGATCATCTATTTTAATATTTTAAAGATTGAAATTATCAACTCTTTAGATTTTTCACAATTTTGAATGGTTGGTTTATTTTAAAAATATATATTATAATTAGCACACAAATTCATAAATGAAAAAAGAGTATTTAGTTGATATTTGTTGGACACTTATTTTTCTTTAGATGTAACTAGTGCTTTACATTTTACACTATATTTCTTTAAAGGCTTTGGGATATTAATAGGGATATTAATAATGATTTGGTGATAAGTAAAAAGATTTAGATTTGATCCTTAAAATTGATATTATTGTGAAGATATTAAATTGTTCGTTCTTTGATTTAAATGAGATTAGTCTTCGGCTCTTCGCTAAATCATCACACAAGTAAACAGAAAAAACTCATGATTTAATTTAAAAAAAAAATTGCATAGAAGTTAAACTTTGTCCCGAGGAAAAAAAAATCAATCTTATAATTATATATTCTCATTTTTAATGATTATATCATGTAACAAAATAATCACAACTTCAAAAATAGAAGTGTTATACATGTATTTTCTTATAAATTTCGAATATAAATCAGTTGTTATAAAACATGAACAATGTATTTAAGTATTTCAAAATAAAATAAAAAGATTCTCCTGATGTTCCCTTTAATCTTAGTCATTGATTAAAAAAGAAATAGATTGATATGGGGCTCAAAATANTTACTGTATGTTCCTCTCATAAGCTTTTTATGTGTATCATTTTGGTTTGTTTTTTTTTTCTTTTAACTCTGTTTCTAGGAGATTGACAAAAGGTCTTCAATAGTTTAAAGAACCCAAGAAATTTGGTTAACTCGGATACAACATGTGAATTATCAAATTGAATGTGAGACATCATTCCTATTCCAAATCTTTAGATTGATCTAGCTTTTTTCTTTATGGCCTATTGTTCCAAATTCTAGACATTTGAAATGACATATAGCTCTCTTCCCCCTTTCTCACATTTTCAATCTCTGACTCTGAAGGGTGATATTTTGGAAGACCCCGCAAATGAGCCAAAAAAGGATATGTACATGATGTCAGTGGACCCTGAAGATGCTCCCAATCAAGCAGAGTAAAAATATCAGTCTTTAGTTCTAATTTGTAATTATACTCAAGTTATGACCACCAAGTTTCTATTGGACATATTCTCTTTTAACATGTACTCTTTCATCTTGCAGATACGTAGAAATTGGGATCGAATCAGGGATACCTGTTTCAGTCAACGGGAAGAGGCTCTCACCGGCATCTTTACTTTCTGAACTCAATGAGATTGGTGGAAGGCACGGAATTGGTCGGATTGACTTGGTTGAAAACCGGCTTGTAGGTATGAAGAGCCGAGGAGTGTATGAAACTCCCGGTGGCACTGTCCTCTTTGCTGCAGTGCGTGAGTTAGAATCTCTAACACTCGACCAGAAATCAATTCAAGTCAAAGATTCTCTGGCCCTTCAATATGCAGAGCTAGTTTATGCCGGGAGATGGTTTGATCCTCTCCGGGAGTCCATGGATGCCTTCATGAAGAAGATCACGGAAACCACCACAGGTTCTGTGACATTGAAGCTGTACAAGGGTTCTGTTTCTGTGACCGGTCGGACGAGCCCTTATAGCCTGTATAGGCAAGACATTTCATCGTTCGAGAGCGGAGACATATATAATCAAGCTGATGCCGCCGGGTTTATACGGCTCTATGGTCTCCCGATGAGGGTGAGAGCAATGCTTGAGCAGGGAATCTGAGTGTTAGTTTCCTCCTTACTTGATGAATAATTATTTTGTTGCACTCAAGGAATTTTGTGAAACTTTTACTATGTTCAATTTCACTGACTTCATTATCCATTAGTTTACAATGTAGTGATGCATAAAGGTACCAATTCGTGTACAATTTAGGGGTTTTTCTATATTGAAATTGGTCGTTTTTTTTTTTCGATTTTAAGTCATATGTGAGTAAAACTCATTCATAAGTCATAACCAACAGCGTAGATATTGATATAAACGCAGGATAGGATACAAACATATATATGAAACGTGCAATATAAACAGCATCTGGTATATCTCTTTATAGTTTAGAATAGTGGCATATATGTTTAAGATTTGCATTTCAAAAGTTGCTCTCTTTTTTTACCAAGTATGTGAGTTTCTTCTCTACTTATCATGGAAAGTTCAATAGCAATTTAAAGAAAGGAATTATCTCAACTAACTGAAATTAAAGATTAGCGGATGAGAATTGAAGCCATCTTATCTCTATATGTGGATGGATATATAAGAGAACGCCGCTAATATAATTGGGCTTTAGATCGGCCCATCACAACTATTTTTTGGTTAACTTTAATAGATTTTTAAGATATAATAAGTAGATCAAAGTACACTTTTGGTGCCATAACTTTTGTTAAGGTCTCAATTTGGTCCTATAAGTTTTTTTGCTGCACTTTTGGTCTCATATCTTTTGTTCAGATTGCAGATTTGGTCTTGTGTTACACTTTTGGTTTTAAAATTTGTCTCATATCTTTTAGTTAGGTTGTAAAATTGATTCTATATCTTTGGGTCAAGTGCAGAATTAATCTCATATTTTGGGGTCAGGTATGGGACTGATGGTGAAACTTTTTGCAAAGATATAAGACCAATATGCAACCTAACCAAAAGATACGACATCAAAAGTGATATGAGACCAAATGTACAACCTGAGCAAAAGATATGATATCAAAAGTGCAACAAAAAAAATATTTGAGACTAAATCAAAACATGAGCAAAAGTTGCTGACAAAGAGAAGTAAGAACAATTTTACTTTTTAGTCATAAACTAGAAATAAATTTATAGTTTTTTTTCTAAAGAGAAATATTTTTCTGCATCTCTCTATTTACTCACTTGTTAATTAATTAAGATAAGTATGAGTTAGAAACTGTCTATATCAATTATTCAAGTTAAAGATAATGGCAAAAATAAAACGAAATCATAGTTTAGACTAATGGTGAAATAAATTGGACAATTTGAAGACCAAAACATAATAAAAAAAAATTGATGATCAAAACATAATTCACCTTATAGTTTAAGGACCATAATGAAGTTTTGACCCTAAAACTTTCAAAGTAGACATTAAATTTTAGTTTAAATAATTAATTCACTCTATTATATATATTAGTTATTTATGATCTATTTGGCAAAAAAAAACCTAAAATGCATAAGTAAAGTAGTAAACCTTACAATTGGATATCATCACCAAAAAAAAACACCTTACAATTGGAATATATGTACATGAATAATTAAACCACCACTTTTACATATACTGATATACAGACCCAACTCCCAAGAAAAGAGAATCGAAATGGAAATTACAGAGGATTGAAGCATCGAATCTTAGCTCCCATATATTCAAGAAGAACAAACTTGGATCAAACAATTAATTAATTGCATCATCCATATATATATATATATATATCAACTGTGAGCCCAGCAAGTCAAGAACATGACAGTCTTCAAAGATTGCTCTGTCTCTTTAAGCTTCTCAGAATTCATACCACCAGAAATCGACGAATCAGAAGGCCTTTCCTTCACAAGTTGCTTCGAATTCGAAGAAGAAGCCATGTAAGACTTCATGTTGTTAATAATTAACTCAGAGATTGATGAAGATGATGATGATCCCTGGTCTCTCATCCTCATAATAATATATATATCCTAATTAATTTCTTCCTTTTTGTATAATATATTACTTGCCTCTGTAAACATAAACATATATAGCAATTGAGAGAAGAAAGATGTGACCAAAAACGTTGGTTTGGTTTTAGAAAGCAGAATGAAATCAATGAAAAAGAAAAAGAAGAAGAAAGAGGGTAACGTTTTTTTGGATGAGTATTGTATGATGAAAACTAAAAAGAAGTGTTAGTTTGAAGAAGACGTTGGCTTATGGAAGAAAACCAGGAGCTGAAGGCGATGGTGAAAGTGATACTGTGGGCAGAGGAGGACACACGTGTTAATCGCATTGCATAATATACATATATGATGCCACCACACTTGTCTTTCATATCACTACTCTATACTCTTTCTTCAATAATACATTACTCTTGTTGCAAATTCTTGAAATTATTGATTTTCAATCTTCCCTCATGCATAATTCATGTATAGTTTTTGAAATCAATTTTTATCCATATTTTTGTTTAACTCATAATATATCTCACTCTTTTAAAATAAAGATAGTTGAAGAG
>QANZ01006382.1:47351-60986 GCA_003254925.1 Chamaecrista fasciculata
ATATACTAGAGGCTTTGCGTGCCCTAACGGGCACGCAAATATGTATGTAAAATAAATGAGGGACTAAATCGTTAACTCAGTAAAAAAGAAGGGATCAAATAATAATTTTCCTCTTATTATTAATTTTGTACTATAATTTTAAAATGTGGACGACCAGAAAGGGGTGGAGCCATATAATATAAGATAGAAGGTCTCTAATAACAAATAAATCATAGTCTTAAAATAAACTTAAATACTAAAAAAATAGATTTTCTCCATTTTTTGCTCAGTTCTCAATTTGGTTCCATATATTTTTTTGTTGCTTTGGTCTCATATCTTTGAGCCAATTCCCAATTTGATCCTATATCTTTTTTGTTGTAGATTTGGTCTCATATCTTTGGATCAGTTGGAAAATTGGTCCTATATCTTTGAATTAAGTATAGAAGTGGTCACGTATCTTTACAAAAAGATCAACTAACGATTGATCCTTTTGCAAATTTATGAGACTAATTTTGCAATTTGACTAAAAGATATGAGACCAAATTGGGACGTTTTGCAAATATATGAACCAAAAACACAACAAAAAAGATACAGGACCAAATTGAAATTTCAGCAAAAAATATGAGACCAAGTTTGCATTTGACCTTTTTTTCTCTTCACTCCTCAAAATTCCCAAAAAAAAAAAAGAAAAAACAAATTCCCGTGAGGTCACTGGAGTTGCTATCAAAAACCAGAGGCCACTACACTACGCGCAGCCCGGGAAAAACCTGAGTCTGGTTTTCTGGTGTCGGCTGCGTAGGCACTCGTCAATCTCATTTTACTGTTAAAACTCTCCTTATTATTCCTCTTTGCTAATCGCACCCACACAAGTGTAAGTTTTTTTTTTCCATTTAATCATTTTCTGTTCTATCTCTTTCTTGAGTCCTACAAGCCTTCTTTCTGCTTTTTGCTGATACTCCCTCTGTGGCACTAAAAACACAGCATCTTTGACGTTAGCTGCTGCAATAATGGCTCAGTTGAAAGCAGTTTCCCCTTTTTCATGCTCCAATATTTCTCCCCTTGGACTCAGAACAGGTGCTTTTTGTGGAGTTTTATGATGTCTTTTTGCTTCCTGTCGAGTTTTATCTGCATTTATTCTCGTTTTGATCGTCCAATGTGATAGAAACCTTCGGGTTCTAGGGTCTGCTTGTTTTATGTTTCTATCTGATGAAATGTGGAAATTTTGATGATGACAATTTAGGAGTGTGTAGATTGAGAACCTGAACCCCTAAGTTTTTTTTTCTTCCATTTTCATGAGGGTTTATCTAAGGTGGAAATTTAAGAAATTTGTTTGAAATAGTGATTTCTTCTATTATTATTTAATGCGTGTTGTAGTTGACCTTGCAACAATATCACTAATTGTTTGTAATTAAATTTCTTATTAGAGAATCTACAGCTTCCCCTGATCGAGAAGGCGAAGCAATCATCATTCAAGGAGGTAGGCTAGGAGTTTACTCCTTAAAGTTTATGTGCGACATTTCTTGTTTGACCATATGTATTTGTTTTTGTGCGTGCCTTAATGGTCGTTCTTTTTGGACTTCTATACATAGTTTGGGCCAAGAACAAGTGTTGGTGCCGCTAAATTTCCGGGTGAGTTGTTTTGCTCTTCTCATAGGAACTGTTTGGGATTCATAAATTGACATGGTTTTTGTACAAATATTATCCTTGTTAATATTTCACCTTGGTGAGCTAAGTAATCTGCATCGATGTTCCATGTGGATTCATGAGATGCATTTTCTGATAAATAGTGAAGCTTTCTATGAAGACCTTATTGAGAGGTGGATTTCATTGTTGCTTAAAACTCTTCATCTTGTGAAATTAGCCCATTCCTTTTGTATGTTGTAAATAAGCATTAGTTACATTGTCAAATATATTGATAAAATCATTTCTTGTAGTAGCTTAAGCTGTTGGGATGTAATGATGTTTGATAGGAATAGATTGGCCACAGAAAAATATGCTTCTAAAGTGGTTATATTATATGTGCACATAGTTTTGGTTTCTTACCTCTAACTTCTTAATTTTCCAAAAGAACAGGAAAAGAGAAATTAAAAAGAAGATGGTTATCCTGAGATGATCATTATAATCTTGACATACTTAGATCCTTAGTCAAGCTTATAAAGTTCTCTAAGGAATTTTTACTGATTTTCCGAGCTTGCAGACTATTATAGATTGATGCATTTCAAGACTAAAGTATCGTGTCTGTAATTCTTACAAAGTTCTATGACATGCAGTAGTGAAAGCAGTTTTACGCAGTGATACCAAGATAGAAGAAGTTTCCCAAACCATAGGTAGTGGGCTTCGTGGAAAACTAAATAAGGTTGTGCTGGCTTACAGTGGTGGCTTAGACACATCAGTCATTGTCCCATGGCTAAGGTATATATTGTGTCTTGATCTTCTTTCCATAGCTAGGCTCCCATTGCAATTTTGCAATAACTGATTTCCCTATCCTGTTCTTTAGGGCACTGGAAATAAAGTTGTTTTAAATAATTTTTCTTTTTGAAAAAATATATAAATTTGTGAAAGAGAATGTGGAAATAGACATTGCAACAGATTTCAAAGAAGCTGCGGCGACTGGCTGGTTTAATGGACTTGGTATATTTGCAGAAAAACATGAGAGCAAAGGTCTATGAGCAAGAGATGGAATAATGATGATTCTAACTTTTTAAGGATTTCATAATGTAATCAATGAATATAACACCTGTCAATCCTATAATATTTATAAATCAAATCTTATTTTCAATTATTTTATTTTAAATGCCTATTTTCTTGCTTATGTGTAATATCATTTCATTCTTATTCTAATTTTTTTAATGATTTTTTCTTGCAGAGAGAATTATGGTTGTGATGTTGTTTGCTTCACTGCTGATGTTGGTCAAGTATGTTATAACTACTTAACTAGTAATCTTTACTTTCTGCAACTTAAGAGTTGGAAAAGTATTTAAGGATTGCAAACTTTTACAACTAAGGGACTTTGTTCTATGCCTATGCCTATATTATTCTTTGAATGCTGCTTGTTTGGTAACAAATGCCAACCTTCATAGGGTCTAAAAGAATTGGAAGGTTTAGAGGAGAAAGCCAAAGCCAGTGGGGCTTCTCAGTTGGTGGTGAAGGACTTGAAGGAGGAATTTGTCAGAGATTATGTATTCCCGTGCGTGCGTGCCGGTGCAGTTTATGAGAGGAAGTATTTGCTCGGGACCTCAATGGCTCGCCCTGTTATTGCAAAAGTACATTTCGTTTTCTGACTTTGATATAATTGACCCGTTTCTATGTTAGAAATAGATAATGGTTCAGACAAAAGAAAAGAGGGGGGGGGGGGGGGGGGGGGNGCGCTCAAGAACCATTGCTTGTGATACTTCTTTTACTATGTTATCATAAACTGATGAATATATACTGATAGGCCATGGTGGATGTTGCCAAAGAAGTTGGAGCTGATGCTGTCTCTCATGGGTGTACCGGGAAAGGAAATGATCAGGCATGTCATATAATTAGTCTCACAGAAATACTATATCTCTTATTTTTTTCCCTCCTGACACTGATGTATATCATTTAGGTTCGGTTTGAGCTCACATTCTTTGCACTGAATCCCAAGCTAAATGTTGTGGCTCCATGGAGGGAGTGGGATATTACAGGGAGAGAGGATGCTATTGAGTATGCAAAGAAGCATAATGTACCGGTTCCTGTGACGAAGAAATCCATATACAGCAGGGACCGAAACCTTTGGCACCTTAGCCACGAGGTATATTATTTAGGTTAAAATAAGCTATAGCTCTAGTGTTCAAATTTGCTGAACCTTATGATTTTTTGGGTTTTTTTTTTTATTAGAGTTTAATAATATATTTGGAAACTTATCTCTAGTTCCAATCTTGAGCATTGTTTGCTATAGCAAAGTCACAGTAAACACATCTGTTCCAAATTACACAAAATGAAGAGAATTGTCTCTTGCCGTAAATTTGTTTAAAGTGCTTTGTGAGGCATCTTACTGTATGTTCCTCTCATAAGCTTTTTTATTTATATCATTTTGGTCTGTTGTTTTTTTTCTTTAAACTCTGTTTCTAGGAGATGGACAAAAGGTCTTCAATAATTTAAAGAACCCAAGAAATTTCGTTAACCTGGATAGAACATGTGAATTATCAAATTGAATGTGAGACATCATTCCTATTCCAAATCTTTAGATTGATCTAGCTTTTTTCTTTATGGCCTGTTTTTCCAAATTCAGACATTTGAAATGACATATTGATCTCTTCCCCCTTTCTCACATTTTCAATCTCTGACTCTGAAGGGTGATATTTTGGAAGACCCCGCAAATGAGCCAAAGAAGGATATGTACATGATGTCAGTGGACCCTGAAGATGCTCCCAATCAAGCAGAGTAAAAATATCAGTCTTTAGTTCTAATTTGTAATTATACTCAAGTTATGACCACCAAGTTTCTATTGGACATATTCTCTTTTAACATGTACTCTTTCATCTTGCAGATACGTAGAAATTGGGATCGAATCAGGGCTACCTGTTTCAGTCAACGGGAAGAGGCTCTCACCGGCATCTTTACTTTCTGAACTCAATGAGATTGGTGGAAGGCACGGAATTGGCCGGATTGACTTGGTTGAAAACCGGCTTGTAGGCATGAAGAGCCGAGGAGTGTATGAAACTCCTGGTGGCACTGTCCTCTTTGCTGCAGTGCGTGAGTTAGAATCTCTAACACTTGACCAGAAATCAATTCAAGTCAAAGATTCTCTGGCCCTTCAATATGCAGAGCTAGTTTATGCCGGGAGATGGTTTGATCCTCTCCGAGAGTCCATGGATGCCTTCATGAAGAAGATCACAGAAACCACCACTGGTTCTGTGACATTGAAGCTGTACAAGGGTTCTGTTTCTGTGACTGGTCGGACGAGCCCTTATAGCCTGTATAGGCAAGACATTTCATCGTTCGAGAGTGGAGACATATATAATCAAGCTGATGCCGCTGGGTTTATTCGGCTCTATGGTCTCCCAATGAGGGTGAGAGCAATGCTTGAGCAGGGAATCTGAGTGTTAGTTTCCTCCTTACTTGATGAATAATTATTTTGTGAAACTTTCACTATGTTCAATTTCACTGACTTCATTATCCATTAGTTTACAATGTAGTGATGCATAAAGGTACCGATTCGTGTACAATTTAGGGGGTTTTCTCTATATTGGTCTCCTTTTTTTTGTTGATTTTATGCCGTATGTGAGTAAACTTCATTCATAACCAACGACTTAGATATTGATATGAACGCAGGATAGGATACAAATATATCTGACAGTGCAATTTCAACAGCATCTGGTGTATCTCTTTATAGTTTAAAATAGTGGCACATATGTTTAAGAATTTTTGGCCAAATATCATCGTTCAATAGCTATTTAAAGAAAAGAATTTTCTCAGCTAACTGAAATTAAAGATTGGTGGATTCTTTTTCAAAAAAGAGATTAGTGGATTCAACACAAGACATGCTTTCTTGTTTATAAGAATTTGCCTTGAGACTTTCTTGGAAAATCTCATTTCCAAAGATGAATATTTCTTCCAATATGTCAAGCATTATACACCATACAAACAAAATAAAATATAAAATCTGGGTAATTTAGCTCAACTAAATCCCATCAGTTCCATTTCTGTAAGCCTGAGCCTGTACTCATGTATAGTCCTACATTTTAGTATTGCTCTTAAATGTAGATTGGTATTTAGCATCTGTAAAGTGTGAATTTTTTTTTGGGACCTGATTAGCATGTTTGGGAAAAGTTATTCTCAATTTTCAAAGAAACTTTCAAGTTTTTCTTGCGAAATTTAGCTGTAATGATGGAAAAAGCTAAAGAAAAAGTAGGCATCTCCACCAAAAAGAAAAGATGATGGAAAACTAGAAAGTGACTAGACACAACACACCACTACTCAAAAATGAAATTCGAAGCTCTACATCATCACATTAGGACAAACCAAAAAAGTGGCGACTTTCTTGTGGTCACTGGTAAATCGTCGTCCAAAGTAAATTTACTTGATTTGTCATAATATCCTTGGTAATTGTGACAATATATAGTTGTAACTTGTAAGATAATTTTGGTGACGAAATCTATTGGTGGACATAGAAAGTAGGATAAATATATAAGTTAATTTTTGTAAGATAAATAAATTGATAATTCAATCTTTAAAATTTATTTTATATATCTTAATCTCTAAAAGTCAGAATTAATACACTTTAGTTAAGTTTCTTAAATATATCAATTTTATAACTTTTACGAAATAAAGTGTAATCAAATATTTAAAAATTGAATGATCAATCTTTATATATTCAGGTACCAACGTAAATATTTATCCTAAAAACTAAGAAAAAGAGACCCATAAGCCATAGGGCATAGTTAGTTTAGTTACATTCATGCATGGCCCGGGTAATGGCATAGATAAATTTGAGCCCAAAAAATGGCATAGGTAAAAACTAAAAAGGTATTAATCATTGAATTCAAATATATTATTAGTAAATCCTCAAACTCATGCTATATTTTCATTTTATCTGATTTAATTCTTTTTAATTCATAAACTAAGACGTTCCTTGACAGAGTATAATCCAACTAACCATTTTTCATTTCGTGAAGGAGTGGGAAAATATCAAAATATTTCATCAATTTACCAAGATCTTCAATGCTTTTCTTCAATCATAATATTTTAAATTGACAAATATCCTCTCTAATTATAATCAATTTGTAATCATTTCATTAGAGTACAATAATGAATACTAAGAAATACCCTTCTTTGAGATCTTAACACATTTGTAAATACTGGACAAATGTGCTAACTCAAAAACTAGCAAGTATCAAGTAAAAAATTTCTAGGATTAGTATGAGTGGTGGAATGTTTGACATGCATGAATATTATTTTTTTTAGTTTCTCACATACACCTTCTATTAGAGATAATTCAATTTGAAATATCGTTAGACACTAATCGTGGACACCTCTCTTAATGAAGATACGAACCTCACCACGTTGTGATGAGTATTATTTGATTGGACTTGAGAAGCATTTTGTAAGTTCAAAAGAACATCCTCCATGGTTGGTCGGCTCCAAGATTCAGAAGAGATACATTTGTTTGTAATGGAAATCACAATGAACAAAGATTCTCGACAGCACGTTGCTTGCACTATTGGGTCCACTATTTGCTTCCATCCATCTTGGCTATCGAAAGAAGCCTGCAAAACAGTGAAATAACAACATCGGAGTATGCTGAGCTAAACCCACAACCTTAAAAAAAAACACAGGAATGCATAACATGAATGTCTGATAGTGACATCTTGTAGTTGCATTTTAAGAATAATAATAATATTATGAGTAAACTAACAATTTGGTCCTCAAAGATTGTTGAGCCGACAATTCAATACCTAAAAGATTAAAATGTATAGTTTAGTCCTTGAAAAATCAAAATTGCATACTTATTAGTCATTTTTTATGGATTAAATAGTATATTATTTTGATTTTTCAGGGAATAAATGTATATTTTAATCTTTTAGAGACTGAGTTGTCAGCTCAATAATCTTTCAAGGACTAAATTATTAATTTACTTTAATATTATACTCTGTTCAGTGTCCTGCAACTTTTTGAATTTTTAACAAATTTTTAGAACCACTATGTTTTCTGGTGGGATTTGGTAACTTCATTTTACTTATTATCAGATTATGAAAACTAGTTATGTATTATGGTGATTGGAATTTCTCATTTTGAATAATAAGATTACTGTACATACTTTTTTTTTAATTTATCTATTTTACAGTGTAAGTAAAGATTAATTTTTATTCGAGTTCATAAAAAGCTCTCCCAACAAATATACTTTAAACAAGACTCGAATTCAAAATCTCGCATATTAAAACATACCATAACATTAAGCAGATTAGCTTCTCTTTTAGCAGATACTGAAGGTCCAACCAGTGCCTCGAGCAGTATGAATCCGAAGCCATAAATATCATCCTCTAATCTTTTCATTTCCCTGAAATGACAGGCATGGAGAAAACCATTAACACAAGTCCCACAAAAACTTCATTCAAAAGCTAATAAATCTATAACAGAAGCTCCTTGTGTACCAAATATAAAATCAAAAGTTTAACAGATTTTTATTTTTTTGGTCATTTTTCAAAATTCATGGAAATTTTATACAATTCAACCTATTCCTTGCTTTGAAGAATGGAAATACTTACCATGATTTAGTACCTTCTCCTTCCCCCTACAATACAAGCCATAATCAGTGATGACGAACAAGGTCTTAACTTGCAAGACAAATTTTAAAATGAATAAAAAAAAACTATAAGTATATATATACCCCAGAGGTGTCAGTTGATAGAATGGAAAATCCATAGTCAGTCAACTTTGGCATGAAATGGTGATCAAGCAATATATTGTTTGACTTGAGTCTGTTGTTGAAGAAACCAGGTATCATTCCAGTGTGCAAAAAGTGTACAGCCTTTGCAATACTTGTTACCACTCCCAATCTCTCTGTCCAATTCAAAACCTTGCCACCACCACCATTTCCTCCTGCTCACAATATTGTGTACATACATGTCAAGTCTAATATATGATTACTTACAAGTTTTGTGTTTCACATCACTGAGTGTAAATGCTTGCATTCTATGATGATCCGAATGGCTTTGAGTAGGGATAATCAAAATATACATAATCAATCAAAACTTTGAAATTTTATCTTTTAGGTGAAGGTTTGGGCTAGAAAAGTAATTAAGGAGGTCCTTAGTGATAAATATTTCTGGTCAAAACCTCAAATTGGTCCCTTATATATGGGGTGGGTTTCAAATAGGTCTCTTATATATCATTTATTTCAGATTGGTCCTCCATGTTTTTATAATTTCTCAAATTAAATTAGTTCCAAATGTACTGTAGCATATAAGGTCAAATCACATCTCGAAAGTATGCTTGGGACCAATTTGAGAAATTGTATAAATATGTATGACTAATCTAAAACAAATGAAACATAAGAGACCAATTTGAGGCTTTGGCCAATATGAAAATAATTTATAAAAATAGGTTTTACATTGAAAAAAGTTTATTTATTTTTAAATTTCTCATTATCTACTCATGATGATCACTAACTCATGTAATCAGGTGTCAATGAGTTAAGATAAAAGCAAAACTCTCACCGGAGAGGTAGGACTGAAAAGTGCCATTAGGCACATACTCATATAGGAGAAAGATGTGTATGTCTGTGGCATCATGATCCTCTGCTACAACACCATGAATGCAATGGCCTAAGAGAGATACCAAATGAGGGTGACGCAGCTTTGCAAGCAAATCCAACCTCAGTTTGAAGTTCCTCAGTGAGTACTTTTTTGACAAAGCCAGCCTCCTTATTGCAACTTCCTTCCCGTTCTCTAGCTTTCCCCTATAAATCTGCAACACCAATCACAAACTTACTTACATCACCATCAAATCTCACAGTTATACTACTGTCATGGTAACAAAAAAAAAAAGTTATGAACTGAAGCTTTTTCATCTTGTTTGTGTCCTTTTTACATGTTTTTGGGTCCTAAAGCTCATCAAGTTCAGGACATGCCTCCAAGTTTATTACTGTATGAAATCAATATTTCTTTAGTTTGTTATATGACTGCAGTCACTAGTCAGTTTCAATAAGGGTCCAATTTGGTCCAAAATGCAAATGTGTTTGGTTTTGGATATGGACTAAACAAGTAGCAAAAAGTGTGTGCATTAATAATCAGAGAAAATATAAGATAATTTTTTATATAAGGGAGAGAATATAAATAAGAATTATTGAAAGAAACACAAAAATATAGTATAAGAAAATTTATTGAAATTTTCCTTTGGATAATATTACCTTCCCGAATAAATTTTCACCCATAAAAGTAGAGTTGTCGAAGTTATTCGTAGCTTCTTTAATCTCTTCAAAAGAATACGGCCGGCACATGGGAGCCTCTTCTCTTCCCAACTTCGAAGCTTGGGAAATAAATCCTGAAAATTAGCCCCCCAAAAAAATCATCAATAATTTTCACTTTTCACCCATAATTTTCATATTCTTTTAAATGACCAAAAAAAAAAAAAGAACATACTTTCATCAGCAAAAACCTCAGATGAGAATCCAAAAGCTGGATTGCTATCTTGAACTGTTTTGTGAAGTAAATGTTGTTCTGATAATCCCTTATGGGAACAATACCTCCTACACACAATCAAAACTCCCAAACCCAAAACCACAATACCAACAAAAACTCCCACAATCACTCCTACCAAAACTCTTTCTCTATCTCCAACTTTTTGTGTCTTCTTCTTCTTATTTATCACAGCATGAACCTCTGTGCAGTATGACACCTCATGCTGATGCTGTACATTAAAAGACAAGCAATTCCCTTCACATTTCACAACTCTGCCTGCTGACTCAGCTCCCAGACAAGAAGGTAAGACACCTGTCAATTTATTGCCTGATATGTCCACAAATCTGAGTTTTCCACCACAGTGTAAATGATTCTCAAGTGACCCATTTAACTCATTTGATGATAAGTTCAAGTAAGTCATGTTAGGCAAAGAGAATAGCCAAGTTGGGATGGTGGTGTTGAAGAAGTTATCATCAAGCCTGAGAATTTGAAGGCTCAATATGGTTGAAATCTTAGGTGGGATTGAACCATATAGAAAATTTGAACTCAAGTCCAAGTGTTCAAGTTGAAATAGCCTGTGGATTTTGCTTGGAAGTGGACCCCAAATCCCCAAATAGACAAGACGAAGGGTTTTCAAGCTTGTGAGTCTGGCGAGAGTGACCACAAAGGAATCTATAGAGAAGTTTTCTGACAATGTTCGATTTGGAATAGAAAACCCATAAAAAAAATCTCTGCTTTTACTACTAGTCATATGAGTATGATGACTAGTGTCTCCTATTATGCTTAGCTCAGTGACCAAGTTGTTTTCACATGTGACGTTTACAAGTGAAGATGGAGAAGAAGAAGAAGAGCAAAACGCAGAGTGACGATTCTCCCATGTTTCTAGCTGTTTTGGGTGTTCTAATTGCTTTTTTATCTGAAGAAGCACTTGGGATTGAGATGATTGCAATTGAGCGTGAGAGAGGAAGACACACCAAAAGTGAAAAAAACAGAATAGCAAGATGAAGCTGTGACACCCCATGAATGAGAGGGCTTCGAGAACCAAAAATATAGGAAACACAAGGTATGTATGATGGGATGGGAATGGGATCACTCCCTTAGAGAAATAAATATATATTGAGATTTAGATCATCCAGGGTTTTTGGATGTATTAATGTGTGTTGAGAATTTTTTTTTTCTTTTTAAGAAAAAAGGAATCCGAGAAAGAAAAATGTGTGTGTATGTGTAGTATACTAAAGTGTTTGGTTGAGGTTGGGAGGTACCAAAAGTGGGGTAATTGAAGTGGGAGCATTTAAGTGGAAGCACATGGGGGGCTCTTATCTCTGAAGTCTGACGTTGTGAAGAAGAAGCAATAATGGAGTCAGAAAGCTTAGCCCAGAGATAAAGATGCAGGAAATGAATTTATGAAAAGTTAAGAAGAAACATTCCAGAGAGAGGGAGGTCGTAGTTTTTTAGAGTTTTATGTTTTAAAGTATTTGATTATATAACTAATTTTAGAATAATCAGTTGTTATTGAAATTGAAGCTCCAAAGTATTGGGTCTTACACTTAACAACATCTCTGATGTGAGATTCAATACATAACACTAGCATTTCCACAGAAGTCTATATTCTTCAGGCCAACAAAAAATAAGTCTATATTCTTGATTACTTCACCCCGTTAGGTTTCAAAATATCAATTAGCCGGTATATAAATAGTCTTTTTTCAATTTGGTCAGTTCTCAATGAAAGCAACTTAAAAGTTCATTATTAAAATTTGAAAGTTTAAAATCTGTAAATGTGTCCAAGTGAGTCAACATGTTCACTTCCTTGGGATGTTAGAATTCTTTCAATCACTACTTTAAATTATAAAGATTGAGTTACAAAGAATAAAATTGTAGGACTGAGTTACAAACTCAATAAAGTTATAGGAGCCAAAAGATTAACTTAACCTTAATTTAAAACAAAAAGATAAATTTCTTATGTACATATAATATAGTGGGTCGTTATAAACTTATAATAATATCCCAAATCATGAACTCCTTTCAGTTGTTGCTACTTATGTTCCTTCCAATCTCCTTTAGTTAGGTTTCCCTCTCCCTTTCCTTATATAAACACTGTGCAGTCTGTGATATATATAAAATTATAAATAATTAAATGTGAATATATATAAGCTTAGGAAAGAAACCTATGAAACTTAAGGCGGCATTGCCTTTAGCAGGCTTTCTATAAATTTAAACAAGAGAGAACTTACTATTTGGTCCCTCATTTTTCAAAGTTTCAACTATTTGGTCCCTGCATCTTTGAAATAAACTATTCAATCCCTCAATAATTACAAATGTTAACTCGTTAGTCCATGGAAAAAAGATATAACCCTAGAAGACATGATAGGGAGGAGGGACTAAATGGTTGTGTTTTGAAAGATGAAGCCAACTCAAATTTCAGTTTTAAAATTGAGGGACCAAATAGTTAATTATGTGGCATTTAACGTGTCACATGTGCACTTAACGGCCATGTCATCACTGTTAGTAATTGATATAGGCTACAAGAACTAACGAGTTAACATTTGTAATTATTGAGGAACCAAATAATCTTTTTCAAAAATGCAAGCACCAAATAGTTGAAACTCTAAAAAATAGGACCAAATAATAGGTTTCCTCTTTAAATAAAGCTTGTTCTAATCAATGTACTAAGCATATTAATTAAAAAAGATACTATTACATTTTAAAACTCAAAGATAAGAGTAAATGTTATAATTTTCTTTTATCATTTTCTTAATTATTATCACCAATCCATTCTTTTTTTCTTCTTATTTGCCTCAACTAATATCTTTTGCACTACCCAAATTTGATTGGAAGTACATGGCATAGTCGGAAAGGTTATCTTTTCAAAAGGTAGTGAGAACTAAGAAGAACAATGTATGCAACTAAAAATAAATAATTATTGATAAGAAAATGATGCGATTAAATACACATCCAAAAGAGTGAAATTCAAGTATAGTAGACCAATAATTGAAAGCCCAATGAAAATAATGAAAAAAACCACACATGTCCAAACATAAAGGAAGTGGTCACTGTGTAGGCCATACCATGGGAAAAACAGTACTATTGCCTCTATTAATGTTTAATAAATAAACGAAGCTACACAAATTGTAAGAATGACCCAACATCTCGGACTAGGACATCCAGGGATGAGTAAACCAACCCGCCAACCCGCGAGCTCGCAGAAACCAAACCAATCCGTAGCTATGAGTTGGGTTGGTTCGGGTTCGCGAGTTGGTTTAGGGTCTGTTTCGGTAGCTCGTGAGGTGTTTATACGAATCTTTTTTGTCCGACACATATATATTGCAAAGTTCATATTTATCCAAATAATTGTGAGGAAAATTTACTTTGGTAGCGGCAAAATGACTCATTTTATTTTATTTTTCCTTTTTTTACGTTTTAATTGGCTTAAAGTAAAAACTTTCCATAAATGGAGTACCGAGTTCTACCCGGTACGTACCGGGTAGAACTCGGTACTCCATTTATGGAAAGT